>KE524018.1:4912-15791 GCA_000441895.2 Anopheles sinensis | reverse complement strand
ACTTAATATGAATTTGCTCTATGTATGTTGCATCATCTCGCAATTAGCTATTTTTTATATCGGTAGAGAATCTACATTGAGAAATTTACGACACCGAAGTTATGAATAACCAAAAAAAAAAACGAGCTACATGAAATAACATTGCAGGGACAAAAAATGACGAAAACCACATAACCTTCAAACGACCAAGCATACAAGCAACGAGAAGGGCAGAAAAAAATGCCGTGACAAAAAATTCACAGTGCGAATTGTGCTGATATTCTCAGACAGTCGTTGTGTTTGAAAGGAGTCAGACGAAGCAGAGATGGAGAAGCAAGGGAACAACGGAGTGGCAAGGAAGTGCAAAAAGTGGTAATGGTTGAATCTATTGTCTTGCCTAGGTTTGCGATTATTTATGCTTGGTGCATATGCTGCATCGTTTACGTTCTAGCTCCAGGATAGCTGCCGGTCTGTTTTATTCCTGTGCACTCTAATTTTCCTCGCCATTCTTTCTGTAGCCCAAACGGCTTGCCATTGCACTGTTGGTGTGCTATATCTGGACAAACAATGGCCTTACCATACGGGACGGGGGACGGGGGTAACAAAAGGAAAGCTATTTTCCAGTTGCTTGCCGTGTTTTTACGCAGACTAGCCATTTCGAACCGCCACAAACAAAGCCAGAGAAAATTTGCTCATTGGTCACTTCTCCCCTGGTAAACCTCCAAAAATGCTCTCCACACCGACCAAATGTGCAACAGCAGCAGTATCGCGAGTGTTTCATTAAAACAATGCAAATTCAACAACGTCTGGTTAGTTGCAACAGCTTTAGCTTGGTGGAGAGTTGAAATTCGTGGAAACCGACGAGATGCAAGGAGCATGATTATTAGAGGGTTGAGAAAAAATACGAAACTATGCTTTCCACAATCTATAGAGTGACAAATAAAAAGCGCGCAGAGGAAAAACAGCAAGCGATTTGTTGCGACAAACTTTGCGCCATATGGCATGGAAGGTGGCTGGATGGTGTGCACAGTATGCACTTTGGCAACGATTCAATTACCAAGCATGCAATACCATTTATTTGTTGACTGGAAACTTCAAAAGAATGCCTGCAAAAGCGGACCAACTTTTACAATAAATGGTTTCAATTTACGGGGAGATCGTTTGGATCTTTATGATACTGAAGCAATAAATTTTTTAACTTCTCGTCGTTGCGCAGTAGAACGATTCCCCTGAGGAACACAGTTTAAAATAAAAGTGTCCTTGCAATTAACTGTAAAAGTTCCACGTCCCTGAACCGCAACTTTTGCCACACAAGTCACAGTACTTTTCACACCCGTCCAGTAGTTTGACATGTTGATGAGATTTGGACACAAACTACTGAACGACTTCACTATCACTGCCTAACCGCTCCGTCAACGCTTCGGAAACGGTCCGGAAATTTAATTTCACCTACACACTATGTTACATCGTTCCTTGGTGTTCAAAAATGTCGTCGCTTTTCAGTCATACCAATTCACGACGATCCCAGGTGTAGGCATGTCCACAGGATGCTACTTCCGAAGCGGACACAGGCTTCCGGTAACGGGGAGCCCTACGGTGCTCAAGCTGCACACAACAATAAATGCATTACGAGCGAAAATTGAATGATATAATTTTAAAATGAAGACATCTTAATCTAATTAGTAAGCCCGAGCAGCCTTGGCTCGAGTGTCAGCAGCAGTCTTCCCGGAAGGGAGAGTGATAAATATGATTACCTTCTCGCCGGCCAGCAACTGGACGGATGAAAACGTGTATTTTGTAACATACTTTCGCTTGAAGGGCCAAGAGATTCTTTCGGCGATAAAATTATCTGTCCCGACGTTCTACAGTTAAAAATTACGTAAAATACAGCATGGGGTCTTGCATAAAATGTATGTTAAGTACATTACTTTATAACGATTTTTGTGCATTAAAATACGTTTTTAGCTTACTCTAAATGAACGGAAGAAAAGCTAAAAGTTGCAGTTACTCGGAATTGCTTGGTTTCATTCCAGGTCTAAAAGTAAATTTCGCCAATTTCCAACACGTATGCAAGTATTATTTATAGGTAATGAGCCCATTAATCTACAGCTCTATGTGCGCACATGCATCCAAAACGCAGCGCCTTGTGCAACCGGTTGAACCTCCATTTACCGCGTGCGTTGATTGAATCGCCGGGCAGAAGAGAACATAATAATCATTATCGGTAATCATTGCATTTCATTGCTTCTCGTGCGAAGCCACAGGATCACTACTCGCTTTGGAGTGCAACATACCTATTTTTTTATTAAGCGCTCGTTGCAAGCTGATTTAAAAAAGGCTTACGATCGCCGAGCTAGCGGTACATCGACGCAGCAAGACGACTCCGGCAAAGGTGGTTTGTGTCTTGCCAGGTCCACACAACTTTTCGCAGCCAACACCGGACCGACATCAAGCTGATTCATACCAAACGCACATGCTCTTCGCAACGGGTGGTTTCACTTAAAGCCTGCTCACTTGAGGCGAGTGTGTGTGTTAATTGCTGCAAGTGCTCTTCCAAAGATACTCATGCAGCTGTGAAAATTATGCCAATGCACCAATGTTCAACACTGTTTACAGTCAAAGAGTGTCTGCCCAAAAGGGTCTCGGTATTGGTTTGAATAAACTGGTTGAATTCCACATCTCAGAATTTGCTTCACAGTTGGATAGTGCTCGGTGAGTCCTGTTGAAGTTTCTCCACCAAAAAAATGAAACAAATGAGATATTGAAATATACCCGGGTAACATATGGTCTTTAGGCTTTATTTATACTCGGGTAACATATGGTCTTTAGGCTTTATTTATTAGTGTGGGTTCGTATGGTAATAAGAAAAATGATTGACTTTACGTATTATGGAAATCGGGCCTAATGATATTCAAAACTGCGCCTCAGTAAGAAATAGTGTCCTGTGCAATCCTGTAAAATAACTCACAGATGCAATTTTGACAATAATTCTGCTTCTCAAAAAACATGTTTGGCAATTTGTCATACATCATTTTCACTAGCTAGTTTTCAATTAATAAGAGCAGGGATGAAATGTCCTTAGAATCAAAAATGTCATTTAGGGCACATCGGCTCTTACAATACGACATTGTCCGTAATATCGCAAAAATAAAAAAGGTTTTAAATTTATTCAAATGAGCCTATTATGTGCTTTAATAAAATGTCAAATTTAAAAAAAGCCATCCAAATGATATAAATAAGAACCCATAGACTGTGGTTTTGTCTGTTTCAAAAGATGTTCTCTTCGATTCAGAGTCACATAATTGACTAGCGTTTTGTATCGACTAGATTAATATGGTAGCGAACGCGACTGGATGACCTTTTTGAGGATGCTGCGAAATTCAGATCAAAAGCTATAAAAATTAATTGTTGATGTGAAGTAGATATCCCCATAAATCCATCTGAACTGATGATAGACTGATCGATTGAACAAAGAAGGTAATATTTTGAAACTATCCTTGAACAGACTCGATTGGCAGCCGTTCATTGCCTAGCAGAATATAATCTCGAAGTCCATCGGAATTTTCCATCGACATTTACGACATGCTAAATATTTCGATCAATATGCTGGCAGTTTCTTCTGAGGCAGCTTATGGGCTGTTTAGTATTCAATGTGCTGCTATGCCATCCACAGTCGGACTTGATTGCCGGGCCACATTTCTGCGTACTCGTCATCGGTGTTGGAATCCGATTTATGATTATTTTCATTTTTATTCCGGATCCCCGACTATGAACAGCGCCAGGCGGATCAATTTTACGACCAAGATAAAGAACCGAACATTTTGCATACGTTGCGTATCCTGTTTGATCAAGGTCCGAGAACGGTTGAATGACTGGTAAGAATGGCTAGGCAGCTGGTTTGCAAAAAAGAGAAATGAAATCTTATGGTTATGAGCAAGATTGTGTGATACATTCAGAGGAGGATGCTTTGGAAGCAGCATAAAGACCTTGATAACATTTTGTGAACATGAAACCTGAGATCCGCACGGTCTATGCTAATTTTTCATGATCGCAAATCTTCAAATAAGCTTGCAAGTAGGTCGATTTATGCACTGATAGAAATTTTACTTCATTTTTCAACAAGTTTCTGCGTAAAACGACCATGAAGGAAGCTTGAACCACACGCTCCTTTAATCTGAAGTCTCTAACGATAATACAACTTATATGCGACCAGAAATCCAAGTACATACGCAAACACTTCGTTTAATAAGAGGATTACTACACATCGTGAAAGGCCAACCTACAGGCAGAGCATTTCATGGTAGACAAGTGATAAAAAATCGTTTGTATCATAATGCTACTGGCTCCACGTAACACGAAGATAAAGCAACAAGATAGACAGGAAAGCCAGTGAAAAACTTCTCCGTGTGTTTCCACATCGGTGAAAAATAACGTCAACGAATTTCGAAAAGAAAGAAAAAACCGAACGAAAAACGGGAAGCTGGACTTAAGGCGAAGAACGAACTTTGAGCATTAGCGAACAAATTAAACAAAGCCGAAGCTCGCCCTTGCCATCAAAAGGACTTTAAACTTCACCGACGGAGAGGATGAAATATACAAATACAAACATGCAGACTACTTAAAAAGGACAAAAAGCAATAGGCACTCTGAGTGCATCACTTTAAAAATGATCCTCGTTGCTTTCGCTTATACTAACGGTTGAAGAGCCCCGCTGAAGATGAATGAGATCGCAAAAAAGAAAAAAATATGAGTTTTCCACGCCACCTAACCAACATACAGTTTGTAGCTTCGAGCTAATCGGAAGGAGGAAGAAGATACGCGGTCAGCGAGTTGTCTCGTCGTGGTCGTTGAATTTCATTTTGTAGCGACACTGTAGCCATTTCAATAACTTCGCTTTCAAGAACTTCTTTGAAGTTTGCGGTGCAGATCTTTATGCCATAATTTGCAATCTTAGCTAGTTTTAATGAAATTGAATATTGATTCGTTTCGCAGTGTTGTAGCAAAATAGTGTTATTTGCGAATGAGTATTCAATTCGGCTGAAGTAAATCACACCAGTTTTTTAATATTTGATCAAGAAAAAAAGGGGAATCATTTTTTTACTGGTCATTGTATCAAATACCAAAACAAAGTATTGTAAAGTTGCTTTTATTAAGTTTTTAACAAAACTTTACGCAGTAACATGAGATGTGACATAATTTTAAAATCCCTTTTGAAAGGAATCAGTTCTTTGTTAGATACTTATATGTTTAATTTATACCAAAACTTTCAACAACGAAGAAATGAATATAAAATTGCATAAGCGAAATGAATATACGGAGATAATGGTACTACTATGCTCGCCGTTTCTCGTTGATTGAAAGGAGATTTAGACTGTGTGTATTGCACACAGCGAGATCTTGGGCAGGTGAGGGAACCCTGTTTGAGTTCTGTGTGCTCCATGAATCAGAGCTTAGCTACGAGGCTGCCTACAAAAGCACAACTACCATTTCACCGGTACATGGTTGCACATGCATGCAAACAAGCACATCTCGGGGATATATTCATTCATTCCAACAGTGTTTAAGGGCGCCGTCCAAAACGCAAATATACCCCATACCGCACATTCGCCCGTTCCCTGACAGGATTTCGCTGGTTCGCGTTTATGTTGACACTTGCAAGAGGTCGGCGCAAAACATGCTGCCCATACCCTGACGCCGACCGGGAAATTCCCCCCGCATACAATAGCACGATTTTCAAAACTCCAAAGAACACGACAGTTGCATGAAGTTGAGCTCTCCTCTTCCACCAAATCAACACTATCTACCATCAAAGGAAGCATGCAAATGCACATGGAATATACAAATGCTCTAGCCGTAAGAACCCCTTAGACTCTGTGAAGGAACTAACCGTTCCAGCACACGACCATTTGCCTGTGCGGTCGTTTGAACGATTGTTTGCTGACATGTTGCCAGCTCTTAGGTACAGGGAATACAACGCTTCTTCAATGCCATGCGCTCTATCTGTGCTTGCACCAGCCCTGCTGGGCTCAGCTGTTTGCTTGCGATTACGATTGCAGAGAACAGAAGACAACGCAAATGCACTGCCGCGAGCAACGACAACACTTGGTAAGGTGAATCATTTGTCAACTCTAGCTACTTATCTACAGGCGCACATTACGCTACACATTTTCAAATGATTAAACAGAGCAACAAAGCATGCAGCATTGCTGAAAGACTCCTCAGCAATATTCATGTGTAATCAGAGTTTATTTCTCAGCCTTCTTGGAAATAGTCTCATAGTTTTGGGAATTTAAAATATACTATATTAAATACACGTTTTCACCATATCCAGCATCCACTCACCGAAATGAAATCTATCTTGAAAAAGAAACAAAGTTTCCCAAGCTGGAGGCTAATACATCATATCGTAGCACATTCTCAACAAAGTTCAGAAAAAAACTAAAAAAACTTTTTCCCAACATCATCCATCATACCCTTATCTGTCACGAAAACAAGTTTGTTGCAAGCAGCAGAAAATATTTCCATTTCCTGCATTGTGAAGTGTGTTCGTAAAAGGGATGAAATCTGGATGAAGTGTTAGGTTGATGTGAGAGATGAGATAAGAAACGCGATTTTGGTTTCGTCGCTTGCCACACCAAGTTTGAGCCATCTTATCGTCGCTTACATCAATCAGATATGGCATTTGAATATCCATATGTGGGTGTGTGCATATACATCGTGGATGTAAAAACACAATTTTCCTTCTTCTTTGTGTTTCGGAAGCAGCCTGTTCAAAGCTTTCAGTGAAATGGCATTTGCCGAAATTTTCTCCTCTTCACAACACGCATGGATGCTTCAAGATACGAAATCAAATTGTCGATGTCATTTGAATGTTTAATGGTTTCCCCAGTCTGAGTTTGAATCTGAGTTTGAAAAACAATACTTCAATACCAAATTGCAGCAAAATCACAGCAAATGTGAACACTTTAATGAATATCACAAATCCTTAAACTTTCAGCAGGTTTAAAAATGTATTGCATTGCGTACTTCAAACTTTTTAATGAATTCTTTGATAGGTTCGCTCCTTAACAATTATTATAAATAAATCCAAACCGAGAAGAACGATGACAAATATTCAATCTAGCTTTTCCTATCGGCTTTGAAGATTGTGTTCACAAAAGTTGCTTGGAAAGAGCAATGCTTGGATGAACAAAAAAATGACAGGATGAAAGAAGCAGCAACGTTTAATGCAAGCGAACTAAAAACCAACACGACGCAGCGGTTGCACCGTTGAAAGGTGGTGAAATTAGCTGCAGAGTTTAATTGTCCATAAAACGAGCATATTATGAGCCACATCGTATGCTGGCCACATCAAAGCAGCACGCAGAAAATGAACAAACTGCACGGTAAATATGCTGGTACTGACTTTGGCAAGCAGTATACAAAGGAAAAGGTCCTGAGAAGAGGAGGAGAGATGGGTTAGCAAACAACAGCTTCATCGCATTTCCCATGAGGCAACACCACCATCGTCCTCCGCAATATCCACCGTTTCCAACCATTCTCGCGTACTTAATGCGTCGATGATTAACAACATGGTTTTCTTCAGACTGGCCAAACGTGGCAACTATTCGGTTTCGGCTGGCGCTAACTCGATTGGATGCCGCCCGCGTAACCAGCGTGGCTTATTTCAAATTAATTCAATAAATGGTTATTTTTTGGAGCATGCTTTTAATCACACTACCGAAGGCTGGATCGCATTTTAGCGAGATTTGTTTATAACAAAACCTCCTATTCTTGTTTTGTTTACTTGGCTGAAGAAGGAAAATAATTAACAAAAATTCTAAAAACTGAACTATTTTGAAACAAAACAAAACACTGTAGAAGTTTATCTACACCATAAAACTATTAAGTCAAGTACATGCCCTTTACATTCTCGTATGGTAGCATCCCTGAGTATTATCGTAAGTTCTCCGCGAGAATTAAGTCACTCTCCAAAAACAAATATCAATAAACAAACGAGGCAAAATATTTGGAAAGCAAAGCGAGCAAAATGATCTTTCACATGAATGGACGGACAGGAGTTTTCGTGACCGCGCATTAATGAGCGACAAAAACAGCCCATGTTGGTGTGGGTCTGAAAGTTAGTCAGTCACTGTGGAGTGGATTACCCTCCTAACCGGATACGAGTAATCCGCCGACTCTTAAAAGAGTCCACACTTCACCGCGTAATAGCAGTACTTTGCTGGTGAGGTTGCAGTTTATGGAGTGACGACGATATTACCAACGATACCTCTTCAGGACCCTCTGTTTTCTGTCCAATAAATGACTGGTCTGCCATCGGATGCTGGAGCATGTTCAACTGACTGGTACAGGACAGAAGGACAAACGTGTAGTTTGATAGTGATTCCGGCTTGAAGCGTTAAGTGGTTCAACAGACAGCTCGAGTGTGAGCGAAAGGGAAGGCTAGGAATTGCTTAATTACTTTATTAGCATACGAATATCTCCCTTCATTCGACCCAAAGAACCAAATATTTCACACATAAGGGAGCAAGAGAAGAATCACCGAGGACACGAGCAGTCATCCAACGAGGAATAGTTCGTAACAACGGAAAATAGACCCGGCTGAGAGCGGACCTGGAAGATCGCAAACCTGAAAAATATTATTAACTTGAACGCACGGTAATTAGCGAGCACGGAAGATTACAGTTGGCAGCAGGTTTTATTACAGCAATAATGCAAATGAAGAACTTAACATCAATTGCAAACGAAGGTGTGAATGCACGATGAAAGAAGAGAACCAGTGAATTTTTCCATTTCGTGCATGGTAATTGAAACTAAGTGCTGATTACAGAAAAAGCAAATGCTGAACAGTTTGGTAGAAACTGCTTTATTGTATTGTGTCTTTATTTACCTTAACACTATAAGCTGCTCTTGAAATAAATATGGTGTTACAACAATAATAATAAAACAGTTCCTATCCATTACAAAGTAATATTGTTCTAATTTTTCTTTCAAAATCCATAAGATAAAAAACAAAAAATCAATTAAAATTACCTCAATGCACCATTCATCCTCTATAATATCTTACATAACTTTTCGACACATTATCAATTTTCCCATGAACAAGTTGCACCACTTCGAATTGGAATAGTATTAATAGAATCACGTTCCGAAATGCACTTAGCATTCACTCCTTCTTCAGACTCTTTAACTTACTAGCCAACACGGTTTGTTCACTGAACCCCAATAGCCCAACAAACGTGGCTAAAGTTTGTCAAGACGTTTATAGATAGCGTCGCACTACCGGCAACCCAGAAACGGCTATTGCTACCACAGCACTCGAATGGCATTCCCCGGTAAAGTTTCTTAGCTGTCATCGTAAATCTATTTGATAATCTCAATTAAATTGAAATAACTCTTTCGGTTGCAGTTCACAGTCGTTACATTCAGCCCCTCACAGTACCACAAAACTGCCACTACATACCTTTTACCGTCAGCTAAAGCAAAACGAATGAGAACCGCTTGCATAGAAACGAACGTCGCATGGGAACACTGTTCCGGCGGCACTGTACTGGTTTGGTACCTCAAATTTACGATGCAATGCACGGAGCAATAGTGTTCACGAAAAGATGTTCGCCGGCAACGGAACTGCCAGAAATAATTGGCTTCAAATACACGAGCTCTGATTTACGCGGCCGCTTTAGTTTTTCTTAGAGTGCGAACCATTTTAATTTATAGAAAATAATTCTTCCTGCGAAACGATATAAAGTTTCACAGAAATCAATTATTGACTTGCATCTTAAAACATTCAAATTCGATGCAAATGCAACAGCTTTTTCTTTGATAGTAAATTTGTGTGTCCACTTGAAACCCACAAAATACCCACTCAAAAAGATCAATCAAAGCTATTGACGAAAAAGCTTCCTACCACACCATTTTCATTTATTTTGAGCCATCAACTTTCCAACAAATCATATTTTCGCTCTCAAGCTTTAGTCACCGATCCAATCCAGCGAAAAGAATAATCGAACCAATTACTTTGGCTGTCACCACAAGCTGAATAAGTTCAAACATTATAAACCAATCGATCGATTTTCTCTCAGGCTACGCTTTGCCCGGCGTAGAACAACATCCGGCCGGTGGCAAACTGATGCCCGAACAATCGTGAACCAATTCCGTTTGATCCTTCAAACCGGGGGATTCGGGCAGATCAAAAGCTTTAGCTTTTTGTTACCAGAAATGTGTGTGTCAAACGCCTATCAATCATGCAACAGGAAGCCGCAAGTAGTACGGAATACACGAGAGGCCTGCCAAAGGCGGATCGATGATTGCTTCCACGGACTTTGGAGAGCTTTTTTGCTCTGGAAAGAATCGGGGACAAATTGGTAACTGTTAACAGTATTTGATCTTCCAAAAATTGCGTGCGTAATTCAGTTGATCAAACGATTGAATTCCAGGAAGAGAAAAACTATTCTAAATAATCTCGAATAAACAAATTAACAACAATGGTATAATCATTAAGTGTTTCAAATTTTTTCACGAAACTAAGGTAGCGAACAAACGTTCAAGCCATTTAACGAAAAATGGTTAATTTCCGAATAATGAAAGGGACGTTTGAAAATACAATTTAACTGTTTCAAATTCAGACTCTTTTTCAACATTTCAACCACCAAAGTTCACTAAACACGAGGAAAACTAGACAAAAAGCTATTAAAACTTCTCAATCAACCCGCTTTCCAACAATTTATGTCCAATCGATTAGTTGTTTTCCACCCGACGTGGTTTCCCCGACAGAGGTTTCAACTTACAAAAGCTTTTAAAGCTTTATAACACCATTCCGCTAATTGTTAGTGGAAGTGTGAACAGTTTCACCTGCTCTGTGTTGCGGTACCTGCTGTAAGAACAATGTTTTCACTACTAA
>KE524017.1:2442-12983 GCA_000441895.2 Anopheles sinensis | reverse complement strand
TGTGCGAAGGGCTATCTGCATCCATCCCCGATCGATGTCATGGCCCACACCCTCCGCCCCCTCTGCAGTGTTTCCTCCTAATGGGTTTTAGTGTGTGTTTGCAAGTCATTAACTTCTGACGTTTGTCGAATTTCCCTAGCCTCCGACGCATTTCCGGGAGGAGATGAAAGCGGCTCGTATGGTCTCGGTGGAAACTTTGAACGTGACTCTATGTCGGTCGATTATGATTGATGGCTTATCGATCGAACATCGCGCGTGTTTGCGGGAGGCTTTTGCGAGGTTGTTCCATTGAACTGACATGCTCCGTTCGGAAGATCACAGAAAAATCTATGCTTTGTTAAACAACTAACCCCGGCTGAAAGAGTTCTGCTATATATCAAAAAAAAATTGTCCCTACCAACGATCTGCTCCTGTCGACGAGCAGGGATGCCATTTTATTTCGCATTACGCCCAACCCATCGCCACGGCGTCACACGGCTCCCAATTAGACACTCATTATCCGAGGCTAATGAGCTTTCGATGTGCGGCAACGAGGCGCAGGCGGAGAAATTAATGCTCTCTCTGGCAATCGGGGTCGTCGATCGATGATGTCTGGCAATTTGCTGGCGCATTCTGGTCGGAAGTGGGAGGAGGAGAAGGTGGCAGCAGTGAGCACGCCCGATGATAAGGTTGATCGATAAAATGGTGTATTTTTTGTCCCATTTCCAGCGGTTAGTCACTGTGTGCTAGGGACGGAGAAAGTAAACGACCAGCGACGAATTTGAATTCCGGTGCAGCGTTTGCGATAGCTTGTGGCACCTTATCTGGGTGTGCATATGAGAAATCTCTCGATTTTCTCGTATTCTGAACCATTAAATGGTTTGGGTTTTTTTTCTCCACCATTCCCTCCCGGGCGATTTTCGCAACGTCGGGAAGCTACCGGCGTACGAAAACGGAGTATGTGTATAATAAATTCTCCTTCCACCTCACCGACGCCAGATGCCGGGTGGTTCCCCGGGAGAAGCGGAAACGGAAAGCAATTGTAAATAACGTACCGAAGGAAAATCCGGAAACCGTGCGCGCGGCTCGATCGGCGTCTTCATCGGCACGGTGCTAATTTATTATACTTCGAGCCATTAATTTCGCTTCCATCGCTTCCCAGTCCTTACTTCCGCCGAACTCCGAACCGGATGTGGGAGGCTGTTTCGATGAAATGCTCCAACGCGCGCGCACCCACCGTGGCCAAGGGCTCAATATAATGGCAAAAATTTCACCACGAAAGGATAATTTAGCAGCACCGATCGAACGGTCGTGAAGGGAAGACGCAACGGCAATGGCAATGCTGCTTTCTGCGGTATTTGTTTACCCGAAGAAAATTAATTATCATAAAGAACGAAAGTTATAATTCACCTGAGGGTGGGCGAGAAGAAGCTGCAAGAACAGCACTTATAAAAAGTAAATGAAAAATGCGGTTTTCATTTGCACGTTGGGTGCGTTGGGTGGGTGGTGCCTTAAAATATTAGCAAGCAATAAAAATCTCGACAGCTTGCTGCTCCTTCACCTCCGCACGTGTATTCTATCGGGTTGGGGAAATGAATTAGCTTTCGAAAAGTATTGAATAATGGGAAAGCATGGTTTGGGGCGTGGGTTAATGTGATTATATGTGCGTAAATTTAATGGAGTCATTGCAAATCATAATGATATGTTACGCCTTACCTACCCAGGCAAGTTATGTTTATTTAAAACATATTTTGCCTATAATAATTTTTGTTATAATTGGGTTACCAAATTTATCGTACCAATAGTTTTCGAAAACTGTGCAAAACTAGGCTTCCCAAAAGATACATTTCATTAATTATAATATCCTTCTACTTCATAAGTCCTCTACTATATTAATGTAAACGGTTGGTGAGCATTGTTGATGTCACCCGCTTTTTGGGTGACACGACAATTAATGTGTTAAATATGTGGCTGGTTGAAGATAAATGCTGTAATCGTTCAAACCATCGATCATCAAACGAGTAATATGGTTGTGTTTGCTCATTTTATTCCTACTTACGTGAAATCACCCTATTACCGGTAGTCATGGATGCAATGTGCTTGTATTAATCGAAGCTGTAAGCATTTAAGCCGCTTAAACAATACCCACGCAATAAAGTTCCACAATCCTTCGGCTGTTTGCGATGGGGAATATAATGGGCCGTTCGATAACGCAGCGATATCCAGTGGAAAGTAGGCTCGCAATACATTCCACCTCTCTCTTTAGTCGATGAATCGAGAAAATGGAAGTACAATAATTTCACATTTACCACACATTTATCGATACGCCCAGCCGGAAGCCGTCAAACGATAAACCTTCGGAGTGGTAAGCCTTTGATGGTTCGAGACACGGCAAATTAAATTCTTTCTCCTCTAGCAAAGAAAGGATTTCCCTACACCACAGGGGGGTGCGGGAAAGTGCTGGGCTGCACAGCTTACAGGGAGGATGCAATTGATTGGGATTTCAGCATTGCAGGAGATTCTTTGCTCCGTCATTCCGTATGGGGAATGGGTAGAGCAAACGAAAGCCCACCATCCCACCGTACCATTGTTATGCTGCACGGTATATGAGCGTGGGATTTCGAAGCACCGAATCGGTTGCGTTTGACGATAGGAAAAAATAAAAATCGACCACTGCAAGGGAAAGCTGACGAACGTGATTTTCAGTTTAATCCGGATAACTGTTCTAAGCTGTAAATCTGCAACCGTATATTTTATACCACCTATTAGTGCTCAATCTGGTTGATATGAAGCTTTTTTGTTTTGCTTTTCAATGTGATTGGACGAGAGCAGATTGTATTTGCGACCGACCCGTGAGGATTATTGCTTTGAATTATTGTATTACGATTTCGATTGGTGTTGGATTTGAAATACAAAATGTTTTGCTATTATTCATCACGTTTTAATTTGCCTCTCTTTCAGCACAGGCCTGTAGCAAAATAATTGAATAGATTACATTCAAACCAACATTTCTACGTCCATTATACGTTGCGGACACTAAGGACTGTGCGACTTCCGCCCGCCGTGTGCTGGCCTTCTATTAACGCCAACGGATGCCAGTTTCACACATACGAGAACGGCCAGTCGCCGGGACAGCCTCCTGACAGCACGTGCTGACACTTGGAAACATTGTCCACCGCGGGCCTCTCACACATGTTCGTTCGTTCGGCGATCGAACGAGGATTTTCCACTCCTACTCCTTGCAAATGTTAGCACCCTTCTCCACCCTTGTTGCCGGCGATGTTGCGGGTTGACGGCGACAGGAATGATGACGACGCCGACGACACCGGTTGTACGCGGAGTGGTTTTTCGGCCAACTGTTGTCGCCATAGGCTAATGAAACTGTCAAGAGTTCCTCCGCACGGTGAGCCGGATTGTGCCCGGAGCCGGAGAAAGTGCACCACAATGTGCAACGATGTCGACCACTCCGGCGTGTTTGTTGCAGGCTGTTACCCCACCGGCAGTGGTGCAGTTTTTGGGTGCACTGGGTCAACTCAACGTTCGCAGATTTGAAGAACGTGCGGTCTGCCAGCCTTAGCTTCCGTGAACCAACAGCATAAGGATCAATGTTTAACGTGCGAATGGAAGCGACGGACCTATCGGGTGGAATGGATTGCCGCTCGCAACGGACAAGCACCGGTTGATGGGATGCGTTTGTTCGGTTCGCCGTTCGGAGTTTCGCCCGTCGACGAATGGTTTTAATCTTGCTTGTTGCAGAGTGCTTACACTTTCAGTCAGTCGATTCAATTAAACTACAACAGGTGATGATTTCACGGTCGCAAGAGTGTTTCGGCCATTTCTGGGTCACCAAGTGCTCAGCGATAATGGATTTTATAAAAAGCAATCCATCGCATACTGTCCTGAAACATGCTGTAGGTGGTTCAACAAAACTAACCCGAACTTGTTAGCTTTGGCTCAAATATTTTGCATAGAACAAGCATAGTTTTGAAGATGATACATGGTTTCGAATCATTTATTGGATCACTTGAATCATTTGGTGGGATGTTTCAGATTGGTACTGGAATAATTTTTGCCAGCTCTGAAAGTTTGCGATCATACAATGGAGTGTTGCATACATTTCCTGGAGATATGCAACACTCCGCTGGAACAATGCAAACAGATGTGAAGTTTTAGCCTAATTCGTTTTTTCTTCCCGTGTATGAAGCTGTATGACCTGATTCATATCGGATGTAACAATCTACGGTTTTAAATTCGTTGTTATTATCAAGGATCAAGGATGTTATTTTCAGAATCGCGGGATCGATAGTAGTTCTCAAGCGTGTTTCTTCCCTTATATTTTATCAGAAGTAAAGGACTGAAACTTAAACCTAACCGTTTTGAAAGGATTTTGATGAGCAAATAAGCTCACATTCCAAAATTCGAAGGCAGTGGAAATTGGCTCTCGTGATAACACAAACAGTCGCTAGCGCAAACGCGACGGCTAAAAACATTGTTGAATAATGCTCGTTTGTAGATACAGAGTTGGCTGATTCAAAGATCAACCACATGAGGATGGGTTGGCCCATTGCAACCGAGGGAAGTTGTTTGTGTTCTATATGTTTACATGATCCAGATTAGCGATTCGATTCCGCTAAGCAGAGCGTAAAAACATTCCTTTGCATGCCTTGGAGACCGATCCTATCGTAGGCTGTTACAGAAAAGGTTGCTCCTTTGACTGCTTACATACGATAGGATTGAATGTGCGAAGACAATTTGTACTTACACTCTATAGCATAAAGAAAAAGCAATGTTTGTTCAACCGACAGTAGGTTTGTGATCGGATTTGTTAAAAAGAGTTCAACAAAAAAGCCAAGCAATTTTCAAGCAATTTTCAAAGGTGCTTACTCCAGTTTCGTTAGTCTATATCCGACTGCAAATGTACCTACGCATCGTAAATGTAAATAAATCATCAAAACGTGACAATTTTCCATCGAACGTTCCACTTGCAATAAGGCAGATAATTAAATTAAACATGGTTGGTCTCTTTTCTTTCCTGAAAAAATTGACAGTTATTCCGCTGCACTGCATTTCATAATTAATTGACGCGTTATTGACCCGAAACGGGATACCGACGCTGTCCGGGATGGCGAAGAAATCGTGCATGCAATGGTTTTATTCATTTTGTGTTTTAATTAGAGGCCACAGTTCGACCTTCCTCTCGTACGAACCCGTTATCAATCGAACAGCCGTCCAGTAATTCGCTTATCCGCTCTCCGTCGATGGTACGATGCGTCCCGATTATTTCATTACGTATTCATTCCTTCGCATTAGTGTCGCCATGGGGTTTTGATAAATTGAATCAATGTGATCCACTTTCCTTCGCACGTTAGCGGAGGTGCATTGGCGAAAAATAGGATAAAAACCTTTGCAATGCGCGCTATGGATCGTCGATAAAAGAATTCCATTAATTTATAGAACGTAAAATTGCGGTGCGGTGTACACAAGTTGTTTGTTAATTTAACTTCCATTTGTAGCATAAATGTTACACGTAGAGTAGGGTTCCATCCAACATAGCAACATGTGTGCACATGTACAACATTCGTTCGATATTAAATCCATCACACAAAACCCTAATCCAACGTTTATTGACAGGATATGTTGGTTGGAGTTTGGCCTTTCCAGCGTTGGCGTAAAAATTGGCTACATTTCGGGAAGCGCAACTGACAACCTCCCATCCTCTCATCCGCAACCTCTTTTCCCTCCCCAACGCCACTCTCATGATCATGGTTTATGAATTTTCACAAATGGGTTCCCGCTATGCAGCATCAAATCCCCCCTCCGGCCGGTAGTTGTAGCCCTTGTACGCACATGTGTCATCTTGTCGCAGCAGGAAATTGCACGAAGTAAGCCGGCAGCTTGCGGGTGTGTGTGTGTGTGCATGAAAAAAAACCCCGATTCGTTCAACCTCCCCGGGCACGTACGATGTTTCCAATATGCCATATACTGCCGGATCATGTCCCGGGCACCACAACGACAGGATAAATATGCTTCCCAAATTACGGTTTCGCTTGAACGCCACCGAATTCGAAGGCGCCTGGCGGGGACGGAAAAGGCACCGTTACACATTCCTTACACGATGGATGTTTCGTTTCCCGCTCGAGCCGGGACTGCGTACATTTTTGGCCACAAAGCGGACTCAGGATAAAACGCTGCCTTTATTTTCCTCCCTTCGGGCGCGCGCCTTCGACAGCCAGCCGGAGCAAATGAAGACTGTTCTTTGATAAATTATTTCTCAATGTGTCCAGAATATTATTACAACAAACGAGGAAATATCGACCTACGGCCACTGCCGTACATAGAACGGATGGAAGAGAAAAGCACGCGGAAAAATAGTAGCCTACCTTCGATAATACCCCCAAGCAACCAAAGGGGAAAAAAAGAATCTTCTTTTCGCCCGGCACGTTCAAGAAAGGCGTACATCCGAGCAGGAAGCCCCTGCTTTCTGGAAGAGCCACTGTTTACACTGTCATATTTTATTATTTCCGTAGTGTACCATGCGACGCACCCTCGGAGAGCGGTTCGGTCCTTTAGTGAACCATAATTTTGGGCCAAATCTTTCCCAAATAGGTTCCATTCGCTGCGCTTCACTGAAAAGCCGGAAGACCGTCCAGGTTTCTGCAGAATGTGCAGAAGAGTGGCGGTACCATCCGGGATGAATTGCAATTTCCACCCATCCAGTTAATGTTCCGTCCGGAATGAGGGAAAAGTATCGCACGCCTTCTTGCCAATCACCGTGTTGCGTTCCTAGGCACCGGATGGAAAACTGTGTAGGGGGAAAAACTCTCCCCGTTTCGACGAGGGGAAGTGAGAAATTTTCGATTATTGCGAATAAATTCCAACTGCATCCTGCCTTCCATCTACCACTCAGCAAGGGTGAGCGAGTGAGGGTTGTTTTCTTGGGTTTTTTTCTTCCACACCAATTTCCAGCCGGTGAGGGTGGAAAAATGTGTTTTTCTTCACAGCCAGAAGATAGAGCACGACCCAATTAATGCAACCCATCATGGTCACTTTTGATCCCGCGCATATTTCAATTCAGCACGAGGGAATTGGGAAAGGAACGCAGACAATTTTCGCATTTGTTTCCCTCCACTCACTCCATCGTTGATCAATAAAAGCAATAGGGCTTCTAATATTAGCTCGCGCCCATCGGCGAAGGTCGGTCCTACGTGAATTGCATGCTCGAGCTCGCGCCCTCCGTTCCGGAAAGCGGACAGAAAGTGTCAGACCCTTGCCACTCACACTATCACCTTCACCGGTTCACGGTCCGCTACTTCCGAGTGCCAACCTCGGAAAAACAATCGAAGTCGGCCCACGGTGGACACGTTCGCAGTTTTCCGGTCCCCCTCCGTCGAGCAAGAAACACCCTTGTGTTTTTCCCATTATGGTTCGCGTTCCCTTTTTGCGAGCGTCGTCTTCGGTCCCCCGGGGGAGACATTTATATTCGAGCTGTTGTTGTCTTCAAGTCTCGGGCTTCTCGGTGCGCCGGTACGAATGGCTATCAGTTCATCCATGTTTATTTACTAAATATATATCGTCCAGTCGGAAAAACAAGATCGCGTTGGAACAGGGTTTGTTTAAAGGGAGGGAATGGTGAAATCATTGATACGGTTTCGGTTTCACCGCACGAGCGGATATCATTCGACTTGTTGGGATACGAATCGAAACGGCATAAGTTCGGCTAATGTTTTCACTGTTGACCGTGAAAGAGTGTAACAAAATACCTTATGATTAACACGCGTTATGCTGTCGTACACTTTCAACATTATGCTTTCCTTTTCGCAAGGAAGGAAAATATTTATATTCCATAAATAAATATCCCAAAATTTGAAAATAACACGTACACACACACGCATACACCATCCGTTGTTACGCTACGTCAGCAAATAAAACCATGCGGACAAAAGATGCTGACTGAAGGGATGTTTAGAGAATTCGCTAAACATTGGGGTTCAGGTTAAAATGGGACCGATTTCGTAGGAAGTTTAGTAGTTGGTTGAAATCATGTGAAGTCTGTGTGGTGGAGTCGAATAGTTTATGAATAAACTTTCAACACTGAATGATTCACCAGCTCGACCCCAAAAGTGTTGTTCAGAGGGTCGAAGTATTTTAAGAACAATTCTCTAAGCTTTCTCAAAGTTAGAGACTCAAAACATTTAAAGACATTGACCTAGGGTTGTAGTTCAAGAAAGGGCAAGATAGAAAAGAAAAGAAAAACCTCCCTTTTGAAATGTGTGTTCTTCGTTTATTGCTTTTTCCACATACATCCTCTTGGATGTACACATACATCTTCTTTTTCACATACATCTTTCTGGAGGGTTAAGAAAATGTACCAAACAAACCAATTGAGCCAAAAAGTGTTTGTGAATAATTTCGGCCAATGCGACAAACATAATAATTCCTTGACGAGGCTCTTCTCCGTACCACCGCACAGTTACCATCCGCATTTTCCGTCTCCGAAGTCCATGGAATCGAAGTAATTTCCACACAAATGGCCACTCATCCAAGTGACCCCTAGCTCCCTTGGAGGAGCAGCCTTCGCCGTGGTAAAGAAGTCGGTCGGTATGAATCGCAAATATGTGTAATGTATGGTGGCCACCCGGAGAAAGCACACAGTTCTGGCCCCGGGAAATGGATGATGGAACGCACCATCTTCGGCCCTTCGAGCGCCCGCAGCAAACGTCGTCAAATTTTGCGAACAGTAAACGGACACGAAATTGTATAATATGTTTGTCTGGGAGGTTTGACCCGCTTTGCCGAGCTCTAGCGAACTATTCTCTTCCGGCCTTCTCCTTCTCGGAGTTGGTTGTCCGGTGGAACCATTTTCCCGGCGAAACAACCGGTCAAACGATATGCTGCCTCTGGTGAGGTTAGCTGGAGGTCGTATGGGTTGAACCGGGCGCTGGGTGGCCGGGAAAACTGGGCGGCGGTCGTCAATTTACATAGCAATGCACTTTGTACGCGTTCCGTAGATGTCGACGAGAACTCGACAAGAATTCGGAATGTTTGTGTGCGGTTTAGCGTCGGTACCGCAACGGGAGCGAGTAGGTCTTCATCGGCGCTGACTACGACTACACTTTACCCCAAATACACCCCAAAGCTGGCCACAAAAGTTCACGCACATCCGCAACTATCCTGCCCGGAGGGATCTTCTGGGCAGAAAAGAGTACCATCATCTCAAGGATACATTTTACTGTCGGAGCACGGTTGTGCCTTTTCGGTGTGACGATGTTTGACATTCGGCATTTCCGGCACTCGCCGTTTTCTTGGTGCTGCTTTTTCGTAACTTACGAAACGGCGTAACCCCATATAAAGCGTTCTAGGGCGCGTTTATCTCGTCCCTTCGAAGGGAATTGTTGTTTGGATTGCTTATTAAATTCAGCACAAGTGTCCGTTGCAGACGCTTGTTCGTCCCGATAGTATCGCCAAGAGCACGCCGCTGCACGAAATAAATATTCCCAACAGAACGGTCCATCTCTGGAGTTACCGTGAGCGATCTTTCATAAGCATTCTGGTTGCTTGTTTTCACATAGTTTGCAAGAACCCAATTTCTTTTATCTTGGATGTTCGATTTATTTGTCCTTCTGCTCGTGAACATCAATTCCTTGAAAGTTTGACAAGTTTTTAACAAAAAAAGCCATTTGCTTTATGTAGCACAATTATTTAAAAACAAGTAAAAATTAGGTATTGTTCTTTGCACTATCCTCCTCATTTTGAAATACATTTGTAAGCGATACGAATTCTGGTTTTTCCGAGATATGCTCAAAATTATGCCGTCGCCGCACCCTGAACACGCACCAAAAAAGAGAGTACACAACGCAATGTTTCATCATGTTCTGTATTGTATCTTGCTTTTGCTTGATATTTTAGTGGTTATTACTTCCTTTTCGGCCCAAAATAGTCCAGAAAGGAACTGCTTTGGATAAGAGACCGAATATCAACCGACTGCATAAAAATGACGGTAAAGTTAGTGTAAAGTTGCTATTTTAAGTGAACCTAAAAGCAGAAGCTAGAATGGTTTAGCGATGGAAAAACGAAATTTTAACAAAAATCGATTGTTTTACTTTCATATCAAACCATACTTTTTTTTATACCTTATGAAAAATTTTGTCAAATATATTTGTTTATTATGCCTGTTGACAAAAGGAATTGCTTATGGATCGCGGTGTGAGAACTGTTACTAAACTAAAACTTTCTTTTAAGAATAAAGATCCGGTACACGCTTCTTAAATCCACCCTTGCCAAATGTTTTTGACGTTCGTCAGAAAATTCATCCCTATTCCAAATGGACGAAGGTTTTGAATGCCGATAGGGGAGAAAACTCCTTTGTTCGCTTTGCAATCGTCATCGGACCATCATCGCCATAGTAATCTTCTTCAACCATCCTATTTCGTGCACTAAGCGCTGCTAGGGCTAGGGGTTGCAAGTGCTTTACCTCGGCACTCGAGGTGGTGGAGGTATTATTTTTCCTCCCCCGAAATGGAAACGAAAATTCTGAGAGCGCTAGGCAACAATTGCGAGCAAAA
>KE524012.1:0-23382 GCA_000441895.2 Anopheles sinensis | reverse complement strand
CGGTGTAGTGTTGTGCCTAACGAATCAGTCAAGATTTAGTCAAGATTCATTCAGACGTATTCATGAATCTTTTGGGACTCGAATCTTAAAACATTAATGAATCTTTCGAAACCTTAATGAATCTTTAAAGAATCCTCACGATTCTTTCCTTGGCATGGATCATAAACCAAAAAAAAGGTCTTACTGCATTTTTCTTCCACTTTTCTGGCTTTACTTTGCTGCTCTTTTATCATTAATAAATCATTGGGATTCATGAATCTACCATTTAGAGATTCATTAAAACGACGCAAAGAATCATTCCGATTCATGAATCTGAATCGGATTTACACAACTCTAGTTCGTTGTATTAAAATAAGTACATATAATTTCGAAATAGGGAAAAATAGTGAGTTAAGCAAGAAATCTAGTTCAACCAAATTGTTGGTTCCGTTATGAAGCAGTAAATATTAGAAAACAATGCACCTCTGGTTGTTGTCTGTCCAACTGTCCTGTCCGAGCGCACTGTCCCTGCTGACTGTAAGTTTCTGTAGTCAAATCACGCATACAGCAAGCCGAGGTCCATCCGAGGGTTACCGCACTATTAATTTATGGCTCAATTTTTCGACCTTTCGGTCCCTACTTCTCACTGGTCCATTTTAATCAGCCTCATGCTGTCCCAAATCGTACCGCACGTAAGGTACGTGGACGGGCAGCCAAAGTGCGCATACGTGCCTTTAGGTCCCTTCGCTGCCAACCTTATTCCCCTCGTCCATCCTCCCACGTGGGGGTATCGGCTGATGGGCTCGTCTCTGGTCAACCATATTTTTCAATCAGTCATCTTCCGCTGGGAGTGGCTGCAGTTTTTCCGGTGCGCTTTCCACGCCGTCGCAGGGGAAGTTTTTCACCGATGAACGCCAGCGGTTGTGAGCATTTTCGATGGAATCGAGGCGACAAAAATGGTCCCAGCGTTCGGAAGGGGGAAGCACATTTATTTATGTGCGGTTTTTGGCATCTCGTGCACATCGGTGCGTTTCTCCCTAACCAGGGTTTTTATTTTGCTTGCGCGGGTTCTAAATCTATTTTGCTACAAGCCTAATAAACATTAGCTCATATTAGAGACAACACAGTAACACGACAAATAAATTTACACCATCATAAAGCGACCCGATTGGGTTCGGGCGGTCCTGCGTCCGCTCCGACGTCCATCCCACTCGTTTCCCGTTCGTTTTCCCAAAGGAGAAAAATACATCGAACCAGGAGAGTTTTGTTTTCCACCTCGCTGTTGAAAGTCATCGGGAGATTTCGTCGCGTCGCAAAGCACAAAAGGTTGGATGTTGCGTTTATTAAATGAGCAGGAAATAAAAAGCATCATTTATCAAGAACCCGAGGGGGTTTCCGGCTGGGAGCAAGTGTCCTTAAATTTAAAGTTGCCTGAATGCCAAATTTGGGGTCTTTTCAAACTGGCCTCATCTAGAGCGCCCAGCTCCGGCTGGGCCGTTGGCTCATCTTTGCTATAATTTAATAATGCTTCCCCTTCATTTATGCCGATTTAGAATATCTGTTGACGAAAAATTGCCGATCCCGTTGAAGGAAACACGATTGGACGACAGCCCGAGCATTTAACCTGCGTGTAACGAACGGTTTGGAAAATTGCGGAAAATTAAGTGCAGCTAATATCGGCCCGGCCGACCGACAAAAAAAGGGGTCCGAAGGGTTGCGGCGGACGGTGCAAAATAGCAACAACATTGGCGCAAACGGGGCGTGCATTTAGCGAATGATCATATTTCATATTAATGTTGCATGCGTTGAAAATTGAAATGGCTATCGGTGTCGGTTACGCAAGGATGAGAAAGTGAAAACCGCGTTTTTCGGGTTGGGAAAATTTATGAACTGCTGCATCACCACCGAAGTCGCACCTTTTGCAAGACAGTTGAGCATAAAGTTGTTGCGATCAGGGTGTTGAGTAAAGGCGTTTGTGTTAAACCATCCGCTGATTGATGGCCAGCAAGGGTAATTTAAGCATTGGTCGTAAACGAAAAACTTTTTCATTGGTCAATAAATAACAAAAACTGAAAGAAAAAAACGATTTGTAAAACGACGGAAAGCCTAACCCATTTTAAATATCTTACATGAAAAGGATGTATTTTTAATGTGGTTAATTTTTGAAGCTTCTCTCCTCACACAATAACCCAAATAAAATGTTTAATAAATTGGATTAAAGATCGATCTAAACGAAGAGAGTCACTAAATAAGTCTGTCGAGATAAACTATCGCAGTTATCTTAATGAACTCTAACTCATTCCCGTAAATCCATCAAGCAGCAATTTCTCAACCTAGTTGAAATGAAGTTGGGATGGCTGTATCTAGGCTAAAAAAAGCACCGACAACACCTATGACGCTTAATCAGATTTTTTACAGCACCCGGCGTTGAACACCTGTTCCCTCTTATCGTAGACTGGCCTCTCACGCTAGTCTGGTTTTATCAGAAGAGTCTCGCAGGGCCAGCACACCTGTTCCCGGCACATAAATCAAATTAGGAAAGCAAATCGAGATTATGCTCGTATCAGCTCACCGTCCGTCACAAGATTGACGGGAGCTTCCACCATTGGGGGCGCATTTGTCACCGGATTGCCGATGGGCTATAAAAACGATCGGTCTGGCTGAGTGAAATCAATCCGAAGCTATCAGTCCGCCGTTCCGGAGCTTGTTGAAGATCTAGCCACAACGAAAAACAAAACCCCTTCGTGCAACAATGTTCCGTGTACTGCTCTTAGTTGCTTTGGTGCCGGCTCTGGCTTCCGCAACCGAATTCTTTGCTTGTGGCGGAGGCCGCCCTCTGCCAACCAGCGTCAACATCGAAGGATGCCCCTCCGGCACGTGCAATCTTGTTCGCGGATCGGATGTGATCGCCTTCATCGACTTCACTGCTGGTAAGTTAGGAAGACATTTTTCGAGGGCATGTGCCAAACGCTCATATCACCTGATGTTTCCTAATTTTTTTCCTAAACCACAGATCGCGCTGTTCAGTCGATGACCACGGTTGCAACCGCGACGGCGCTGGGCGTCACGACGACTACCCGCTCGGTTCGAACTCCGCCACCTGCAACTTCCTGCAGGGCTCCAGCTGTCCGCTTAGCGCAGGAGAGGACGTCACCTACCGCCTGACCATGCCCATCCTGTCGATCTACCCGCTCGTCAGCCTCACCATCGAGATTGATGTGGTCGACGCCGCTCAGCAGTCGGTTGCTTGCTTCTCTGTGAACGCGCAGGTAGTTACCGCCAATTAAGAACAATCTTACTGGAGCGTGATATGGAGTTTCGAATAGAATAGTATAAAATAAATCATAACACAAGCAAAATACGGCTTTTTCAAAGAGGTGTAAACTACAAAAAGTATCGAGAAGATGGGGATTGAGGAAGTAACCACAAGTGTTGTGCTCCAAGTTTAAATAATTGTTCAAGGTAAATTTGCAGTTAAACTGTTTAATTCTTATACCGTTAGAATTTGGTAGTCATGGTTTAGTTATTCTTTTCGAAACAGTGATAAACTCAAAACGAAGCGCATGTGTTTACCTGTGACCGTGTGCATGGATGAGTGAATTTCTGAAGAATCTGAATCTGTCTACGACCTCTTACCCCAAGAAACCTATGTACCAGTATGACGGAGTTATCTTGAGATATTTGAGAAGCATTTATTGAGCAAATCACGAAGTGGTGGTATCAATTGCTGTATTGAATGGTCGTATTTACAACAAACATCCCTGTTACATCTATCATTGTGGTAATTCTAGGTTCTGCTATCATTGTGGTTATTCAGGTTGTGAAATGAAGTTTCACAATGACATGAAGTGGATAAGTAAAACATTATAAATGGATTTTTTCTCTACAGAGTGCGTGACGAATTTTGTTGGTGAATTAAAAAAATTAGTTATCATGTTAGCAATGACAAATCTGGAAGCTCCGGAAAGGTTATTGTGTAAGGTATCAGAAAAAAAAATAGCCAGAGATAAGTAAACGTGACGATGCCGATACAAGTGAGCAATCGGTTAACCTCCTTAATTTAACTTCGCGCCAGTGCCAGAGTAAAGGAGATTGTTTAGTTGGTGAAAGTGTCGGAAATACCCAGTGTAAAGGGTATTTAAAAGGATAGAACCAAGTTGAACATGTCGATTGTCGCTTTAAATTTCGAAAAGGCCATCAAGGCATTGGCCTTTGGTATGACAATTTTCTAATGACGTTCATAAAATACCCGACCGATGTTATCGATTTTTTTAACGAGTTGAACGATACCCTAATAATTTTAACGATATTCTAATGAGGTGTAATGTATTGTTTTTGATGTTCAAATGTTCACTTAAAACATTAAGGCTTTCTCTTTCGAACTTACACTATCCTTTAGGTTCCGAAATCTAGCGCGAGATAAAAGTACGGTGGCTGGTCGAATGCTCTCTTAGGTGAGCATTGTTACGTTTAACAACCTCTGGTTATTTTTTTCCTGGTGCTTAATACAATAACCTTAATGCAAACATAAGAAAAATATTTACTGCAAAAATTCTTCTCGCACCATTATTCATCTATTCTTACGTAAGTGGTTGGACATTACCTAGTATTTAAAGCAAAATCTAAATTACCTAAGATTGTCACTAAGTATGCCTTATTCATAATAGTTATGGATTATATCTTCAGCATAACTATCAAATATGCAATATGATCGAACGTTCAATACGGCGGCTTAGGACCAGGTTGTTAACCCTGAACTCGCCACAAGCAATTTGCCTGCCACCGAAACAAATCAGCAGACAGCATGGTCGGTAAGTGAAGGGCAAGATCGAACAAGTCATCGGATCGATGCGAACACCCATCTTGAAGTGATTAACCGTTGTTTGTTCTACAGGCCGAAGACCTCCTCCCCGGCTAACGGAACCATACGGTATCGTTCGAAGGCGTGTGTAATTAAGACCCTATAACCGGCTGAGCCTGATGTGAAGTTTCCTTCAACACCGTTTTGTAGCAAGCGAAAAAGGAAAGAGTACATAAACGCTACAAAACCCGGAGCGAACCTTGCAAAGCCGAGACGAGAAAACGATTATCGTAAATATTTCATACGCTAATAAACTTGCGCACTTGGCACATTCTTGTTCTTCAGCACTCACGCTCTTTTCTCTATCTTTCTTGCAGGATCACGCAGGTTTCTCCTGGGCCGTACATGTGTCGATAGGGTGTTCGATTAATCCAGCCGGTCGATGATCCGACAAGAATTCTGATGCCGTACCGGTACCGGGAGCGTCCCTCAAGTAGTAGCTCTTTGTTCGCTTTCTTCGGCGCACTTCAGCCGCGAGCATAGATGAGCATGGGATGGGAAAGCACCGGCGATGGTGTGCACACACATGCTGCACGGAAAACATGATGGCACCAACGGGGCACATGTGCACGTTTGGTATGGCGGCCTGGCTCGTGGTTTTGGCTCGTATTTCATTATTAGCGGCGTATAATTTATCACCCGGAGACGATCCCGGAGTCCGGACCGGGAGTGCCCCATTCAGCTGGCATCCACGTATGCCATCGGGACAGCCATCGATCGGATCGGGCTTCACAAACAAATTTGGCTTGGGCGGAGGAACTCCCTCCCAAACACTCGATGCTTCATGTTTAATAAATGTCCTTTATGAAAGCGATAGTGATGTTTAAAACGATCTCATTTAACATAAATAATAGACCCCAACCCATCCATCCAGAGTGCGTCCCCGTATCGGGATTTCATCGTTTTTGTGTGCGTTTTTGGACAAAGATCTCAATTTTGTGCGCCGACCTTCGACTGCCATTTATCCATCCCGCCTTTTGGTGGAGGACGGTTGCGAGGGTGGACACGAGAGTTCCGCCATCTGCCAGCGATGTTGCATTTTGGAAAGCCATTAACGGTAAGATTTAGTTCACGTCCACCTTCATTAAAGTTAGGTTTGATACTCCGAGCTCCGAGGTAGAGGTCGGTCGGCAACATAATTCAATTGATTGAGTTCAATGGTTTAGAATTGTTTATCGTTTCAGCATATGGTGCGCAATGATTTTCAAGTCGATAGACCTCAGGAGAGGTTCGCGTGCCAGTGGCGCATTTGGGCTGAGTTACACTAGATTAAAATGGACACAAATCCTACCCCTCTTAATGACAACACTATGGCGGGTTTGGCAAAAGAGATTAGTTTTAAACTGCCTCTATTAAATCGCCGGTTGGAATAGTTTCACAGTAATAAAATGCAAAAGCTTTAGGGATACATATTTATTTTTCCTAAACAAACTCAATCTCTAAGCTGTCGAAATCGTTGATTGAGGCACTTCGTTCCAAACAACGAACGAATTATGTTAAGCCTTTGATCGACAAATCGAAACGATCCGTTCCAGCGTATGAATATTCGCTGCACGTCGAAAGAAGGGCATTTACTTCAGGTCGAAAACCGTCTACACGTGCGCCTCCTCTTGGAAGGATGGAATGAGTAATGACAGGTGAGTCCTTCGGCACTGAATCGAGTTCGGAAAGGACGGCTCGGTTGAAGGTTTATACATTTTTCCTCGGGTAGAAAGCAAAAAAGAACCCAATGTTTTCTTTCCAAAGAAGATTGGCCGACCGTGCGGTATATTGAAAAGCAACAATTTTATCCACAGGATGAATGAAAGGTGAGAAAGGATGCGAATAGGATCGTTTGTAAAGTACGAAAATAACCTTGGTCCGGTGTAAGAGGTTGCGTTTACCATTGAGACAGTCCTGGCAGGTTTTCCCTCTTGGTACCTACATTTTGTTTTTTCTTTCGTAAACTGATAGATTGCGGAAAAAAAGGGAACCGGTGTCTAAATTTAGAAGACGCTGCGAGTGAGTGGTTTCTGCGAAAGTAATTTGTCTTTATCATAGAACGAAACAACACACTTTCTTACAGCAATTTTTGCGCCGAGAGGGGGAATAGAAAAAAAGGGGGACGGTTAAGGAAACAACCGACAACCTTCGCCCGAAGCACAATGGATGGTGGATACTTTAAAGTCTCAGCCAGATTGATACGATCCTTCCCGTCCATCCCGACCGCCTTCGCAGGTAAGTTGCCCAAGTAAGCCTCTGTTGCTGATTAAATTTCGTTCAGCAAAATTTCAAATCCAAACAAAACCTTTTGCCAGCGCTCAGGTTTTTCCTGCCCGTAACAATATCAGAGTTGCCGGCGATGGACATCCCCTTTGCCAGATCTAGCCTCAAGCGATGTGAACGGGAGCACCATCCCCAACAGCCAAAAGGGCTGCGCTGCCAACGTGGAAAAGGGATGCGATTCGCCAAAAATACTCATTCGAGATTCGCAGGTTCGGTCGGTCCGTAATGGTTAGTTGATTGGTTGTTCCGTTCAATTAAATTCGTATTCCGGTGGAATGGCTTTTCCAAAACCTGCTTCCGGGGGAGGGCTGGGTTTAGCTTCCGAAAGTTTGGGGCTCGGTGGATGGGACGAACATCCTTACGGTTCTTTCGGTTTTTCGACCGAAAATATGGTATACATTTCATTTTGCTTTTGATTGTCGACAGAAGGCGGTTGTATACTGGCCATGGCACTGTTCGTAGCTGAATCAGACGGCTCGTGTTTTGGTTTTGATTGATTTACGTTCAGAATGAATTAGTTTATTCGCGAATTTTATTTATTCGCTTTTCGGTATTGCCTTTCGGCTTCTGAGAAGTGAGACATTGTCAAGTATATATCCATCATTCGATGGGACGGCATGAGATTGACCAATTAAAGCCTAATCTGTATGGATTTCGTATCGAGCGAGGTTAGTCAAATATTTACCTACAGATGAGTTGAATCTTAAAAAAAAATTATTTGCAAGCGCGGGCCGGATACTTTAAACGATGGCTCAACGGATTGAAAGTAATATAAAACCCCTGCGGCATAAGATAAAATATTTGAAAGTTTAATTTGATTTTTAATTTTTCCAATATAACTTTTGGCTTGTTGTGTTGGAAATTCATTTATTTGAATTTAATTTATTAATAAAATTAATTCTCTACTCAAACAATTTTACAGGACTAAGGTTTTATGGAAAGTTCTGAATAATAAGAGCCATATTTATTTTGCGTAATGGTATCGAAAGTTGTATTGCTCGAATGTAGCTATGGTGGGAGCTTTAATTATCGTATTATTTTGTCACTGGATTTTGTATTAGATTTCCTGGACTGGAAAATTGCGATCATGGAGGAACGATAGATAAAATCCAAATAAAGTAAACGAGGAAGTTTCAAGCTACCATGAAGTACCATGAACATATAGCATATCGGCAAGAATAAGGAATTTTTACTCTCTCAAAGCATTGAGAATTTTTACTCTATAACGAAAAACGCTGGGAACGAGCACTTTATTCGTCAACGAAGTTCACAATAAATAACCTTTTGCTATAATACTCAGCACAACGTTCTTCAACATCGCTTGTTATCTTGAGCCAAACATGCATTGCATCTATATTGCCGGAACGCACAGAAAAAATCCTCATAAAATGGTCACAACTTCCGGCGAAACGCATTGTACAGTTCATCGTTCCGTGCGCTAATCGGCGCCGGAAAACTTTCGCTTCGCAGTTCGCCGAACAGTTTTAAACGCCAAAAACAAAATGGAAATTTATCACCACGATAGTTTGTCTCGGAAAAAGTTCAGGACTTGAAATAAATACTAAAAAAAATCCCTACCTGTCACTAAGTTCCACGATGGGCCCGAAATAAATGGACTCGATTTAAGGATTTACGTGTGTTCGCAGGTCTCGCAATGCGAAAGTTTAATCCGAGCCGGGCCAAAGGCTCATAATGTGTGCGAAGGCAGGCATGAAGCACGCCAAAGTTGCTCCATTTTCTGGCTGGATTCGGTAAAAGCATCGGAATCCTTTCGTTTTTCAGATGAGATTTTTTTTCTATTTCCCTAAAGATGTTCATGAATCAAGCCATACCTTTCCCTTTTCCACCATGTTAAACGACGACGGTGTTCGTCGTATAAGTATTTCTTTGATGAAAACATGACCGTTATTACGCTTGCCGTCCCTCGAATGCCGAAGGCGCCGTTACTTCCCGGGAAAGGAATGGCCCAGATCATGCCGGTAGTAAACAATTTCCTCACCCTTCTGACCCTACGCACCCCCAACGCTTAAGGCGAACCCGGAACCGGTCAATTATCAAAGGAAATCTGCCGAAAAATGTAGGCCGGTGTTTGACTTTTCGCCGGCGGCACAACACGCTGTTGCTCCCGATGCTGGGAGGTGGGAGGATCCGGATTCGGAGTCAAAATGGCCCCGAGGGTGTGGCACTTGAAGGAATCACCACACCGACACGGATTGCCTTTTGCTCGTCCTGGTGGAAAATGAGTTTAGCAAGAAGCTTTAACACGTTTTTCTTCTCTTCGATCACAAAAAGAGTTACGGTACGGGATGGGAAATGAATGTTTCTAAGGTTATGGCGAGTGAGAAAGGCAAATAAATGCACAGAGCAATAGCTTTGAATTATGAAACGGTGCGATTGGAAGATATTTTACGATGCCAAACTGGGTTAGATAAAATATTTAATACGTACCAGTTGCGGCACGGATTTGTGCGTAACTCAAACCTTAAATCCACGCCCCGTGCAGTGCGATATGGATACGTTTATGCAGCTGTAAATCGACCCTCCCCCATGCCGGTGCAGAGGATAAGCAGTTCCAACAGCTCGAGGCCAACGAAAGGTTTTCCGAATGGGCACGCAGAAAAAGAAAACCCGTCCATCTTAAAATACAGCCCCGCAGCAATGGGGCATCATTTGCCACGCAAACTTTCGGCGTAAAGATTTCGGCAAATGCGGCCCCCACCGGGGGCTGAAGCAACACCACCTCACGTCCACCACCATTGCTCCTTTTCCTTGCGGAAAATGTTGGGTGGATGGGAAAGTAATCTCGCCCCCAACCCGGCGCCCATCGGCCCTGCGGCTTCCGTGCGCGGAACGGAACGCAAGAAAGATTGTGCAGATAAACCTCCCGGGAAAGGAAAACTCGACGGTCCTGTCGAAATATTTTTCGCCGGCGGGAAAATGAGGAAAGGGGGATGAATAAGATTTGAACCGGAATGAAAATGAAAAGTTCCGCCCCAAAAACTTTCATCAGCCAGCTGCCGACGATGGCGCACCGTTTGGGGTGGTTGAGTTTTCCGGAGCATTTTTCTCTAGCCGTACAGAGATGGGGAGAAAATATAATTACAGGCGGAAAGGTTTGAAAGATTACGAAAGATAGTCATTTTGATCGAGGAAACAGCGTCCGGTGTAGGCAAAAGAACATGCTTACCTAATATTACATGTTTTATAAAAATACAAATGTATAAGCAAGATAAATTTCCTTTTCGTATTGATTGATTAGAAAAATATATGTTAAAAACAAATAAATGACCGTCATTCGAAACAACCTCCCTGAGGTCACGAGATCACCAACCGATCCCGGCACAAACATGGCAAAGTGTGTGCGATAAAATTTGATGTTCCCTCGGCGCCAATCGATTGATTTTCCACCTGAGTCCTTCGGTGGGAAGAGCTTCCTACCGGCATCGACCACCTGGGTATCTCTCAGGCGAAGCTTCACGCCGATGGCAAGGACGCCCCCCTGTGCCCATCGTTTGACGCCGTTCGCCGGATTCACGAACGAGCTGCTGCTTCGGATGCAATCTAATCGAGTGTGAGGGTTTTACCTGTTTCCCTTTTTTTAACTCCTTCGCTCGCTCGGAGCAATTGCCAATCGATGTATCCAATAAAAGTAAATCACTTTTTATTTATCTTATTCCTTTCCGTCGGAAATCGACGGTGTTTTTCACGAATCCCGGCGATCGTGCTCGCCCTGGGAGGGGAAAATTGTAAGTGTTCCATCGTCAAGTGTCTGAAGTGTACATTCGACTTGTTCACCACCTCTTACTCTTTCGGTGGAATCGAAAGATTGCATTATACTTGAACACGGTTTTGGTTGGGATTGGTTACCGTGTTTAGCGAAACCTGGTTGTAAACGTGCCGATTTTTCATCAGATTGTATTTGGAAGCATCAACTGAACATTCTTGCCTGGACTTTGACGGTTTCAAAATCTAAAAACTGTCTGGAAATCTAAATGAAAACCACATCCATCTGTTTGGATGTAAAATTCAAAGTATAATTTGTTCGTTTCTAAATTGTTTTGATTGCAGCCTGCGTCGCGATAGGGAGACCAAGCACGAGCCAAGCAACCCCACCCATTCGGAGTAGGGCACCAACCGCCAATGAGACCGACCGAGGAATTTCCCATTGGAACATTTTGCCGAAAAACCCATAAGTTAAGACATAACACTAAGCAATACGGCCAGGTACGGAAAACTTCCGACTAAATAAAAAATAAATAAATAAATAAATTGTTTTGATTGTGTTAGTTTCAAAGCTGTCTTTCCCTAGCTGAAGAGGTTGAAAATTTGTCAATAAAAGCAATTTGAAACATAAAAACCAAATTGATAAAAGACGTCTAGATGGACGAATTAAAATGTTGAAAGCTTTCCTTTGCTTAAAAATAAATCACAACATGTTCCAAATCTCAACTGCTAATTAAATGAAGTTCAAGTTTTTCGGCACGGGGGTTTTGGCCACTTGTTCGTTCTTTTTCGAACACATCAGCAATACAGTATTTATTTATATCGTCGATGCCGATCTTCTTTCTCTTCCTTTGATCGGTTTCGATCGCTCTAATTTCGTTGCCATTCTGCACATTTTCTGCTCGAACACGGCGAGCCACGGCAATCTCGACCCGGCGCTATCACGGCGCTAGATGAAAAGTTAAATTGATTCCACTTTCGGTGGAAAACCCTGCACTTCCAACACGCTTCCCTAATGGCTGCTTCCACTGCCATCGTCAACCCGATAACGGTCGATTTGAAAGAAAAAGACAACCTATCCGAGCGTTTCCAGCCCCCTTGCTTCGATTAGTTTTCGCCACTTTACCACCCCCGTGTCCTTGGGTCCGTTGAGTACTTCCGCTGAAATAGCAGTCATGCGATGGAGCGATGAAAAACTGTATGTTTCCCACTCTTTTTCAATATTTTTTGACTTCCGAAAATAATTTACGCGACCGCTTTCAACGTTCGTCCCTTTTTTTTGCATCAAGTTCTTTTTCGGGGTGGAGTGCATCCGCGCGCAATGGAAGAGCAAAGTGCAACCTGAGAAGGAGAGGAAAAAGGCGGCCAATCAATGCAACCGGGAGTGGGCGAAAACTTTTCCCTTGGCAGGCGGCCAATTTTGAGCGATCTTTCTCTTGCTTCCCACTCGATTGCATTTGCAGCCGATTGGAAGCTGCACATCCCGGGTGGTCGGGCTCGAGATTTGAGCCATGGCCGACACGGCTAATTGGTCTCGAGAAGTAATAGAATTTAATTAAGAGTATCTTGGAAATCTTCGGCAGCGATGAAGGGTCTACTCTTCATCGGTGAGTATTCGCTCGGGCACTCGTTTGGGAATCGTTTGTGTGAACTCGACTGGGGGAAGTGGGAAAGCGGGAGGAAAAGCCAGAAAGCCAGGAAACTTTTAACCCAATCTACACTCGGTCGTCTGCCCTCACGGTCCGTGTTTCCACGTTCCCATGGCTAATCGCTTAAGTAGTTCACTTTATCGACTCCACTCGAATGCGACCCGCGTGATTCGTGATTGGCCGGAGCGAATCTTCCGACCGGGTGAAAGCATCCCACAGTTGGGCTCGTTGAGGACGTAATCGGATCGGGGACACTAAAATCGATTGCGTGCAGTTGGTGGCCAAATCGGTGCGTCGATTCCCAATCACTGCTATCGAATTGGCTAAACACCTTTACCATGTTGGCGAAGGTGGTAAAAAATGGATAAAAACATCAAGCCGGTTTAAAAGTGACCGTTTTTTCCCCCCCGGAATGGCAGTTAAAAGGTTTTCCCTGCAACCGTTTTCACAAGGTACACGGGACTCTTTCGGGTCCTTATCAGCTGGGCTGGGAATCGATAGGCTAATCCTTCCAGAACAGAGCGAAAGAGAGTGGCAGAAAAAAGGAAAAGCTCATAAATTGAGTGTTTCTACCAAGCGACCAAAGTTCATCGTTCTTCATTGGCTGTGGAAAAACAACCCAGTCAACTATCGATTCACAACGAACGTGCGAAACGGTGCGATGCTGTCCGAACGCAGAACATAGTCCCGAGCAAACAACACCGGAAGTGCCAATTATCCGAACTCGATCAGCACGGCACGAACCTTGCCGGTTCCGGTTTCGTTGCGTGCTTCCGGTTGGCAGCCGGCGACACTGTCATTGCATTGCAAATTTGGATACTGTTTGCGATTTCATGCTTATTTGAATATAAATCCTAGCGTACCGGAGGCACCCGAGGTTCGTCCGTTCGATCTTTGGTTCGCAATTGCTCTTGTGCATCGAATTCGCACGCACTTCCGGCGTGCGGTGCAGAACGGACGGACAACGGGTGCTTTGGGATTGTGGCGATAGAGCAAAAGGTTGTTTTTCACACGATTGCCATAATGCGAACCGAAACTGACCGTTAACCCGATTCTAACTTTGTCTCTCAGGGGTCGTTCCGGACGGGGCTGATCGCAAAAGCTCCGAGCGAGCAGGCAAGAATATGGTACGTTGAGGCCAAATGGTAGGGTATTTTGAAACCGGATTGGGAGAGATGATTGATTGGATGCATATTGGAAAGCTTTGCAAGTGTAATGCAATCATCGTAATAATGCACAGCGGACGCCAATGATCAGGCAAATCCCAAAATGCTAATATAGGTAATCGAATAGCAGTGGCTAGACGAATCGGCACCGAGTTTTCGGCTTGAGCAATGGAAAAGCTGCAAAACGGGATACTTAAACTGAATAAACTATTTAACCAAAGCACGTTGTGGGATTTGGCTTTACTTGATTGTCGTAAGTAGAAATTGAAACTTTTTATTACTAGTGACCATCAACTACTTACAGAGTATATTTCAAATGAAAAACATGTGAACCTCTAATACTACGATAAGTTATTATACAATAAGTCTTTGAAGAACTCTTGGGTCAAAAATGAAATCTTCAGTTACCATCATAGTTTCTGGTTTGGTAAAATGATTCAATTTTGCTTTTCAGTAAGTTCAGCTAGCATATTGGAATTATTGAAGGTTTTTATCGAGAGTTTAGTGCTAATATTCTTATAAGAGCATTTAGGAAACCTTGAAGTTACTAAAGACAAGTGCATAATGTAATTCGCTTAAATTTATGGTAAATATCAATTAGTTGTTGAAGAAAATTTTTATGGAATAGAAAATATTTGATTTCTTTAAAAAACAAATAACAATTATTGTACTGTGCTTTAATAATGTTATAAAATGATGAACAATAAAATCACATAAATGAATATATAACATGGTACGATGGGAAAAATACAGTAGTTTGTTTAAATCTGTGTGCTTCATAAACTTGTGTATTTTTTAACTTTGTTAAATCGCATAAATCAAACCAGTGAAGATAAATATATCAAGGATTTATCAAACCTAAAGCAAATATGCTCATGAAACAATAGTGTTGAACCAATGTTGAATTATTTTGGGATACATTTTCAATGAATGGCTCAAGGTGAACTGCATCAAGCATTAACCTTAGTTTGGATCGAACTCCTCCGTACAAGGAATGTGGTTGAACAAGTACATGCCAGATGGTTTTCAATTGCGTCAAAAGGTCACATTGCTTATCAAGTACAAGGTTGAACAAGGCTTATACGTTGTACACCGCTTGAACAACTTGTCCAATCAGATTATCTAAATCTACGGTAGGCATAATTATATACAGGTTTGAAATAAATACTGCCATAGGTTAATGTTCGCTTCGTTACGCAATGAATTATCATATGGAAATGGAGTTCAATGTTCTGCTCTTTGTTTTAAAAATTTAAATATCCTTTAAAAAACAATATGTCTGATAAAATCCAAATCTATGGCGATGAAAAATGAGATTATATTTAAACTATTTCGGGATTTCCAGCAAAATGTCATTACTCGCTCTATCGCGAATATATGAAGTCTAGACGCAGCACACAATATATAAATCGTAATAAAAAATAATATCGACATAAATCCAACGGCATAGCTATCCCCGGGGCAGCGTGGACCAGTCCGGCGGTTAATGGCTAAACCATCATCTCAAGTGACGATTGAAGGAGCGGTAGCATTCGCTCGATTTTGCCTTCAATACCATTTTAATGACGCCGGGAAGATTTTTTTACGAGTTCAACTACGCCTTCCACCACTGCATCCTATCGATCGGTTATGGGAGAAAGAAAAAATCCAATACTGAACCAACACACCACCAGCTTGGGGAGCATCGTTTTATGCGAATTGCAGCGAGTTTCCAATTCGGGAAACATTTTATTACACCAACCGAAGCCGAAAGCGTTCGTAAATAAATCGTCCACTCCGGGAGCAGCTCCGGTACCGCCTCAATTGAAATCTCGTAATGGCCGAGGGTTTGGTCGTTGCGAGGATGATTTGAGGGAAGCAAAAAAAAGTCTCCAAAAGGCCATAACCAAATCTTTCGTTTCGCGTTGTTGACTGCTCCGAACGCTTTCCGTTCGCAAGTCAAGGCCCGTTGGCTAAACATTTCAAACTAAACCATTTCCATCGGCACCGGTTTCACCGGTGTTTCCAATTTTTCTCCGCGAGGGATAATGGAAGATCAAAATGTCATATTTCTTGACGCCAGAGATCGGCCCCATGGCCCCATTTCCGGTCCGACCGCCATGCCCATCGTGATGAAACATTTGTTTGGTTTGAAAAGTTCAAAATGAGAAAAACTTTTTCCATATTTCCTGCACCTGCAATGCCGTTTTCCCTCTTCGTGCCGAGCTGAGGATGGTGTTCCGGGGAAAAATCACCCGTACCGAGAAGGGTCCGCGATTGTCCCAGTTGGGAATCAGATAATTAGGTATTTTCTTACGCCCGACTCAACTGCAGGGCAGGAACGTGTTTGGAAGTGAAATATTTGATACCATTAATAATGTCGCCTTACGTCTTGAATCAATCATATTCCTCAGAATGACTCCTCGGAGGAGCTGGTAAGTGGTTTCGCTCAAAAGGCTGGTTGTGCTCTGTACGACGTGAAGATAAATAGGTTCAAATAAATTTTAAAAATATGATTAGCTCCAATATGAGTGCACGACAAACATTTACTAGAATGGCAGTAATGTTTAATCTATTTTTCCATTGAATGTAAACATCTTCAAAGAAAACTGGTCTTCCACGTAGGACTGGAGACATTTTGTGAAGATGAAAGCGTTTCTCTGAGAAATTATCTAAAAAATGTCACGCTGACCAAAGAAAACATTCGAATTTTGGAAAGTCCTAAAAAATACCCAAAGAAATTAACGATCCATAAAGTGATCTGTAGTAAAGCAAGCACCAACTGTGGAGGAAAAATATGAAAATCAAATTATTGGGATGCACGTTACATTAAACCAACGCTCTACAAGAACGTAATGTCGAACGGACGGGTAAAAAATAGAAAGTATTTTGCCATTCAATTTAAAATATCCATAAATAACGAACGGTTGAGAGAATCTAAATTGAGCGTGGCGCATGTTACCTCGTGCATTATCCCTTCCTTCGGAAATCCCCGCACAAGCTGGGGTGCCTCGATGTTTACGTTTGGCTTCCGCTTATGCTCTCCGCCTTCGACCGGAAGAGTGTCGGTCGGTCTCGGTTTGTCCAGCTTCAGTTCAGTCTTTTTTATTTCCTCCCCGTCATGTGCTTCTGCTGTGTCGCCAAAAAATGCGACCACCATCGGAGCGCCGTTCGGACGATAAGCGGCATGCGGTGTCCGCCTCCGAAATGTTGTGATGAATTGTCGAAAATCAGTCTCGGCAACTATCGCATTATGACGGTCCGGCTTGGTCCCTTCCTGTAACGTGGGCTTTTGTCTCCGCCTGGCCAGTGTGTATCCGGTATGTGTGCGAGTTTGTGTGTGTGTGTGTGTGTGTGCAGATCCGGTGCGAAAATGCGGCATCGAATGGCACCGAAAATTGAACCGATAATATTATGATTACCATTAGCGCTTCCATTGCGCTGACGAAGGTATCGAATTCAGTCCGTCACCACCCCAAATCGATTGTTTGGCGTTGATTCTACCCTTAAGGTACCGTGGAATATATTCAGTTCGAACACGACTTTGGTTTTCGCTCTTGTTTCATTGTTTCCTACTAGCTTCCGGAGCAGTGTCTCGGAACCAGTGGTAAGATTTAATATCAAATATTGGTTTCTATTAATATTAACTTCAAATAAAGTTTCTGCTAAAAGGCAAACGATGTCAATTTATTAAGATGTTGTTAAAATTATTATAATTACAGATCTGCTTAGGTTTTCGTCATCAAATGGGACTTTGACAGCGACGTAAATCGAGGCTAATGCCCAAAAGTTTATGTCCAATTTCCACGATTAAGTCTTAGCAGACACTCCTACTCAAGTCTTAGCAGACACAGAACAAACGATTCTTATGTACATTCATCTCATTTGAATTTTCAGCGGTAGATATGATGGTGTTCTTCAAACAAAAACAAAGTTTGTGTCTTTTGCTATCACGTCAATGCCCACTAATCGTTTTACAGTGAGAACGAAAAGTATTCGTCTAGACGAGTATTTCTAGGAAAATCCTTATTTTGGAGCTCAATAATGGATTGGAATCGGATTCAAACGGCCATGTTCTGTAGAGGATTGGTCAATTCTTATGTATCATTCAAGTTTGCTGGTAAAACTTGAAAACATAGGCAAACTTGAAATGGCAAAATATAGCAAAAAATGCATTTATTATGTATGCAAAAGAATTCGTCTACTTCGGATTTTCGTCCTATTTTGGAGGTAAAGTGTTAAGATTTAATATATTGTAGGGTCTCTCTTTAATTAAAAGACACTTTTAAGTCTTTGTGGCATGGAATGGACCAAATTTGCCTAGCCGATGAGTGGTATTCTATCCAATTCTTCTTGAAATACGCGTTTGGATTGCGCGTGTGATATGCCATCCAGTAGTTTAAGAAAATGCCTACAGGAAGGGGGCCAATTTTCAAGTAGTCGAATACTTTATGAACCAGCTAAACAACAACTTTTCAGTTTTTAATTTTTTTCTGTTGAGTTTTAGTATTTCTTTCGTATTTTCGAGCTGTATGAGTGCATTGACCATTCCTGCACTCGATCCGTCCATTAGTTAATTTTTTTTTACGCCTACAAACGCTATTAAATTGTGGTTTTCCAAGAAATATTCTCTACACGAATACTTTTTGGACTCACTGTATACTCCTGTTGCGACATTGCTAAGTGAGTGAGAAATATGAGTATTCCGCAAAATGAGAAACAAATTTATCACGATTTTTTTTAGAATACTGCGAATTGCAACCTGAGTGTGAAAAGTTATCATACTCTCAAGAAATACCTTGCGTTTGATAACTTTCTTCACTCAGGATTCAGTTTCGCTAGAACTCCGTTTTACTTCTTGGTTTCCATGTCATGTAGGTTTACAATAATACGTAAAGTAAAGTAGCCTGAAATGGGATGCCTGCACAAATCTTCTGTCATACAAACTGCATTAAATCATAAGAGTAACGAACACAAGCACGATACTATAAACGAGCTTCGAACGATTTGTCAAACGACGTAAACCGAGGTCGTCAAAAACCGGCCTGTAGTTGAAAAGCACTGGAATGGATGGATGTGCTGTTTGGAATCTGGTCAGCTCAGGTACTGAGGATTCTGAGGATGCGAGAACGGAAGGACATCCGCCAGAGTGTTGGTTGACGACGATAATCGACGATGATCTCACCGTGTGGACACACACACACAAGCATCCTATCCTAACTAATGGCAATGGTTATGCGGGAGTTGATGAAGAGAATGAATGGTTGCTTTCAACAAACGATGAAAATCGGCCTCCTCCGTGCGATCACCATGGCGACTCGCGTGTATGTGTCGGTGAGGGCTAATCCCGACGTGAGGACGAAACGGTGGGCCCTTAATTTCCCCGACCGACGCTTCGATAATCAGCGCCGGGAAAGGTGGCTCGATTATGATGGCCGCGACTGCAGGGGCATAAATTTTCCGGTTTTATGGCCAATCAATGGCGGCCGCAAGCGCATCGATCGATCGATCCCAGGCCCGGATCCCACCTCCGCTCGGGGTCCGTAGCGCACCGGGAGTTCCCGGTTTGCCCGGCCGGTTCCTTTCCTCGTCCGCTAGTTTCTCGCATTTCCCCTCGTTCGTCTGCTTCGAAGGGCGAGGGAGTTATTTAAGTGAGTTGTACGGTCTCGGTGTGTTATCGTATCGGGTGCAGCGTGAAAGAAATATCAAAAACAGGCGACAACGGACAAAAGGACTCGTTGGAAAACCGGGGGAGGAAAAAAGAAGGTAAAAACACAGCACGATACCGGTCCGGTTCCGGGGAACCACGCTGCGATTGCCGTAAGTCGCTGGATGCGTGAAGTGAGTGGTGAAGCTGAGGGCGATGGTTCCTATGGTGACATCGGGGCAACGTCTGTCCGGCGACGGATTTTGGCACGCGCATAAGGGAACGTTCGTACCGCTCGTTCGTCGGTGTATGTATGCGTGTGTATGAGCGTATCCTGTTCGTTCGTCCTGCGAGCCGATGACGCATTGATTGCCAGGCTGTAGGGCTTCGCCGGACGATCGATAAACCGCAGAATTGGTCCGGAATTGGAATCGGAGAATCCCAACGTCGGAGGTGTGCGTGCGATGCGACACAATACGGTTCGATTTTCACGACACGATAATTACCCTCGCCCGGGAGAGCGCCTTTTCCGGTTCCCTTTCGGCCACGTTGGTTGGACTGACTGATTGACTACCAATAGAAGTCCGGTGGAATCGGGCAGTGTGGATCAATTTCGATCCCGATCGTGTTACGTGTCGCGTTTCCAGGGGCCAGGGTGTCTTTTTAGACTGTGGTGCGGAATTGCTTCCGGTCCCCTCTGTGACGACCGGTTCCCATAGGACACAATCCCCCAAGATAATCCTGTGTGGTTATGGGATTAGCGTCCGGTGTGAACGATTTTTTCCGGACGGTTCATCGGAAGGGAAGTTGCTCATATCTCCGTTGAGGAATAATGAAGCAAACCCATAATTTTATAGATGTAACGTTAGACATAGAAAAAAAAATCGGACACTCACCAAAACCTCCAATGAACAAACATAAAACTCTGAATGAAAATTGCCCGCTTTCCTCCTCCATCCAGCATCCGAAGTGGGTTTAATTTTCAGCTCGACTGCACGGCGGCCGTCCAGGCTTTCCTCGAACAGTTACCAAGGCGACACAAATTTCCGCTTGCGGTGCGAAAATGATTGGTTCCGATTTCAGCACTACCGTCAGTTAATTACGCCAACGCCAGCCGAAGACCCGAGGATAAGTGGCCGCTTTATGCGACTCAACCAGGAAGCAGACCGGGTCAGCATGCTGGCTGCCACAACAAAATGAACGCGGTACACACACACACAGCTTCTGCTTGGAGCTATTGTTTTGTGAAACTCGATACGCTGCAGCAGTTCTTGGCAGCCTGTTCACTTTGCCTGCTGGATGGAGATAATTGCGCTCAAATCAAAGTAGGCTTCCCACCTGAGGCAGGTTTGTCGTGGGATCAACGGTGTTTTCCAAGCCAACGCGTTCGGTGGAACAGGAATGAGGAAAATGCTACAGAATTTCCTATTTCGGTAGACTGTTTTTGGAAGGTATCTATAAAACACATTTGATAGTATTTTTTTAAATAAACCATCTAAATACAAACGATATAATTTTAAAAATGATCAAGAAAAGCTGACAGGAATACGATATTACAATATAATACAAAATCATTTTAAAATGAAATTCTTTATTTGTTTTGTATGAACGATTATTTACGTTAAAATAGCTACCGATCATTATTCATGAAAACACACTCGGGTGGAAACACTTTGTTACGAAAAAACATAATCAGACCACACACGTGCAGCTGCTTCGGTGAACAGCAAGGATCCCCAACAAGGTCAGGGGTCCGTTTGATCTTTCCATCTTTCCGCCGCCACCTCACCAAGTGACTTTTTGTTGCGCAAAACAGCGACCCAGAAAAGGCGGGAGGTTTGGTGGGTGGTTTTGAGATGTTTCGGTATTCAATTGGATACGGTGGAACGTATGCCATCGGCGATGGATTTATGCTTTGGTGTGATGCTATACCCACGTGGAAAGTGAAGGGGAGGGGAGGAGGGAACTGAAGCGATAATCGAGGGGGCTGAGGATGAAAGATGAAACCATGTGTGTGCTTTCATATTGCTTGCATGTGTGAACGATGGGTTCTCAATGTGGGGAGCGTGTGATTTGTAAATGCAACAGAGAAGAGTGTACTAACCGATTAGTTTTCATAAAGTATACAAAATATGACACTAACACAACATAAATATATTCTTTAGTTTAAACATATTATCGAAAAACGATTTCATCAGAAATCACCAAAGCATAGAAGATGTTAATAAGAAAAGATCCGAAAACAAATCACATATTTGATGTTACAATGAAACCTCAAATAATATTTTATACCATAACTCATAATGACATTTTTTAATATCACAGAGAAATTCTTTCTCGGTGCTTTTTTCTGGTCTATTGATCGTTACATGCGACGAGTGCTAACGATTATGATTCCGAACGCAATCGTTCTGGCGATGATAGTCATTGTCAAAGTGTCTGCCGGTTCATGCCGCAGCATATGCTGCACATGTCGTTTATTTCATTCTTTCACATAACATTTAAGGGCTTAGCCCTGGATCGTTCGCACTCTAATTTCCTCCAGATGTTGTGCCAAATGCCAAGAAGACATAAAACAGAAACCGAAATCCATCGACCTTCTCCACCCGGTGGGTGGAAAGTGTGGGGAGTCGTTTGGGGATGAAGCTGCTTGCGCTGCTGCTACTGATGATGATGATGTGTTTACTGCCACTGGATGTCTCTTTCGTGTCACGACATCCGACAGGAGGTCGACGGCGGAGTGAAGCGTATTGCGTAACCAAAACTGTGGGAAGCTGTGGGAAGAATTGGACGTATACGGCTCGGAAAACTCGGCCCTTCGGAGAAGAAGAAACCGTGGCGTGAAAAGTGTTACGATCCAGGGGGTGGGGGGAAAAGCGGAAGGCCATGAACGGGTCGTGCGGTTTCCACATATTTGCCACAGCCTGCCGGGAAAAGTGCGTGCCGGCGCCGGAGAGAGTGATGAGGATGGAAATGACGATGGTTGTGTCATGATAATCGTGCGGTAGACGGTTCTTTATGGTGTGTGGCTTCTGCCCATGTCGGTGGAATGCTTTTCCCGGTGGTCCTGGTACGAATATCCTTTCATCTTACGCTCGGCTGGAGCGGGATCCAACCGAATAAGGAGCGAAACGATCCGGCGAATGATTAACTGGCTAAAGTGTTAGTAATTAATTCAGCACACCTTGACGTAAGATCCTTTCGCATCCAGGCGGACGAAGGTTTTCCGCGCACGAGCTGAGTGCAGGTAAATGTGAATTTAAGTAATTCCACTTGCCATGTGATGACGTAAAACGGCAGAGGAAACGAAAGGGTGTCATGGGACAGTCGAGAACGTTCTTGGGAGATTTAAGAAGAATATAATTTCTTAATTTAGGAGACGGTATGAAAAAGCATTCCTTCAAGGATTCGTGAATCGAATCGCACTTTGCAGAAAATTCATAGGAATGAATATCAGCGAAGGATTCATGAAGCAGAACACTATTTTCTTGCTTTATTTATTTTTAATTTTTGTATTAAAACCGAAAGATATTTTGAAATTGTATGTTTATACAAAACAATATCGTACTTGTAGTAAATTGCATTTTCATGTCGTTTTTAATGAAAAACCATTGGCTTGGTACAAAACTCGAGTGTAAACATGTGTAAAACAGAACGAACATTTTGCACTTTAATATTTTATTTGGAACATTGATCTAATGTACTTTCCCATGACTATTTTTATTGATTTCTTGATCAATGGTTCGTTAAAGGAATTGTGATCTATTTTGGAGTATTTTTAAGTTCAATATTCTGTTGGAGGAATATTCTCTCTTTTTGTTTCTTTATTTTGCTGCGATAAAGTAAGTAAATTAAAATCCCTATCTGCTTGATTTTGTTTATTAAGATCATCAGTGCCATCGTGAGTTGTTTGACGACGACAAATCAGCTAACATAACTACCCCCCATCCCTCTCCCTGAAGTCACCAAAGCTAATTATCGTAAACCATCTTCATCCGGATCTCGAGCCCGCTGACCTCACCGACTCCGGCGTTCAGTTAATTACCTTGTGGCGATGCCACAGAGCGAACTTCCTCGCACCATTAGGGAACTTTGCATGCGCACGTAGATTGG
>KE524010.1:53284-65609 GCA_000441895.2 Anopheles sinensis | reverse complement strand
GCCTTCGTGTCCTCGCAACCGTTTGATGACGTTACGCACGCCGCCCGAGCTCAGATTGAGATGACTATCGTGTCTGAGGACGGCACGGGTTCGCAATTGGACTGTCACAAGAGACGGCGATCATAAAGTGTTGATTAGGATGACAACTGGCAGTGCTTTAACGGTTCCATTAGAGGCGGAAATTGGCAAAAGGAGCAGAGAAGGGAAAGGACTGACCCACAGGCGGGTAATCCGCTGTTCGGATGAAAGTTCTAATATCGAGTCCATAAAATTCAACGAAGAGCTTCATATGTAAGAAATATGTGCTATGATAACGTAGACATTGATTTAGTATAGCTTTAGGTTATTTTGTTCACTGGTATTCTCTTAGAGCTCACTTCCTTTTAATAACATCTTTCGTAACAAGACATCCACAATTTCAAATTAAGATGACATGCACAGTTTCCCTTCGAAGATTCATATCAATAAAAGTTATGAGAGTGAATGTAAACTTGACCTTAACATAATTTGGTGGTATTCTTTTAAAACTTAATCATTATCTATATAATAGTCTTTTAAATAATCGTTCATTTAATTGAAAAAATTCAAGGGTATAATTGGTGATAAAACAGTTTTCGAATCGAGAATCTGTTCGAAATTGGCTCCAAAATGGGATTCTTGTCGAAAACTGATTGGCTCTTTATTTCCGCACTTTCGGGCATAAACTTCAATTATTCCAACCAACATGACGAGCCCCAACGCCAGCAGGATCGTATGTCGGTGACGGGAAATGGACGAATTATTTTATTCATTTTCTTCTCCAACTCCACTGACCATTAAAAAGCGTCCCCCACCCCCTGGGGGTTTGCCGAGTGCGTGCGGGGGTTGCCACTGACGCCCACGCCCGCGCTTATGTCAATTGCGCAACGGACAATAATAAATTGCAATACTTACTGGTTATTAGCAGGCGTTATCTTCTTTCCGCCCGCGGCTTGGCAACCCATAAGAGGGAGGGGGGAGGAATTCGAACCGGTCAACGTCGAAGCATCGCTGTAGAAGCAGAAGGAAAAAATAAGCAAATATCAAAAATCACAGTCTGGCGGCCGTTTTCCCGCCAGCTCGCCTAGGAGGATACAGATCCGAGAGTGGTGACCACGGAAGGCGTGGAGCAACGCAAGTCATCCGAAACTGCAAACCCGCGCAAACCCAGTCCACGTCGTCATCGCGATCGTAAAAGTCTGCCCACACGCGGCTAAAACCACCAACCCTCCCTTCCACCACATGGAGCAGGCGCAAAACCGCGAAACCGTTTTGCGAGCACACGCGCCTTCGCGACTGTCGGGTTCCACTTCCTTACGACGGTGCGCGACTCATTGACAAATATAAGTCCATTTTTTATGATTTCTGCAAAGAAACGGTTTTCATTCATAAGACGTTCTCCGTAACCATCCCCTCTCCGAGGGTGCGTGGCCAGTGTTTACTCATTGACAGGTAGAAAGCTAACGCCTAGGCGGTCGGGTTGGTCATCGTTTGACACAATTTCGAGCCAGCATGAGAGCATTTAGCTGTTTGACTTTTTTTCCCTTTCGGTGTTTTCAAACTCATTCACAAGTTTCACGTTAACATGCATGAAACCCTACTGAGTCTTAACGAAAGCCTGTTTGCTATAATTGCGCAAGTGCATTGTGTAACTGTTTTAAGTTGAAGTTGGCTGGATCTTCTTTGGGGTTGATGTTGTGGCCGCAGATTTAGATACTGAAAATGTGTTTCGACACTTAAAACCTGTGGTGTGTTATCAGCTTGACGAGCTCCTAAAAGTCCTCAGCAGAAGAAAAAGTTCATGCTGGTTGAGGTAAGGTTGACGGTTATAGTTAATCATAGTGCTCTACCTTAATCCCAACTGCGTGGTAACAGGCTTAGCCCCTCCATCTAAATGGATTCGGTCGGTGTGTAATGCAATTTTATTTATCTGCAACAGTTTAGCAACGTTTAATCTGGGAAGGTTTCGAGACTTTTATCACTGACACTATGGCACCCCCTGCGATCAACAACGATCGACGATTCTGGCCAGGCAAACCGTGGTGCAGGCCGCCGTGTTACATCATACCATGAACCACCCAACGCCCATCTCCTTTCCCATGGGCAGTCCCAGCTGGCCGATCACGTTTTCCACGCCCCGCACCTCTCCCAGATGCCCTCAAGATGGCGGTGTTTTTCATTGAATGAATATCGCACCTTGCATCCCCAAACCCTCCTTTCCTTTTCGTGCGCTTCAAACATCGTTGGGAGGTAATGGGGCTTTCACTCTCTCACAACCCGTGGCGGTATGAGGTGTGATTAACAGTCTATCAATGAAAATCTTGCCCCGACTCGTCTGTTACACCACCGTCGAGAAGGCTCCGGGTCCGCGAGAGGTGGAAGGTCCAAATAGTTCCAATCATTGGCCATCGCCAAATGCCCCAGGAAACCGGGTGTCTATGTGGGGAAGAGGAGTTTGAGTTGATTTAAAGCATGATAAATTTTTCAGTTTACATCGTAAATGATGTTTGCGGGTAGCGTGAGGTACTTGAAGCGGGTGACTCTGGCCCGGTGCTCGACGGTTATTTATTTGACGGGGAACCTGCGCGACGGTGTTTCATCCACTCGCCAAAGGTTGCCGTGCCTGTGCCATCAAGATTTTGAAACATGAATAGAGGTTAAAGCAGGTCGTGTAGTTCTAGTTAACGTTGCGCCGAAACGAAGCTGAAGGGAAGGAGAACCCAACCTCTCGAATTGCAAACAGTGCACGCGCCCGCTAGCCTTTAGCCAATATCGGTTCTTGACTCTCGCAGTCTAGAAGTCACAAATTGGACACGCTGGCAAACGAAAAAAAAGGTCCACTTCGACTTCATTGGAGTAAGAGAAACAACCAGGGCACGATTTCAGCCTCCAGGCGCCCAACCGAGGATCGTACTGTGTGCACTTTGAAAGAAGTTTAACTCCGTCGGGACACCATTGTGGTGGTCGAGGCAGAAACTGGCGTAACACTCGCAGTAGGCAACCCGAGTGCACGAGTGGCCGTGTACTGCCGACTCGATCTGGTAGATCAATTGATCCAGGGATCAACTGCCAACTTGTCTGGCCGGTACCGTTCGGTTGTGCCCCCGATCGTGGCCACTGTCACTGTGATCCTGTTAGCGATCGGTAGGTGCCAGCCTCCACCACCACCACCACCAACACAAGTTCTCGTTACGAGATCTGCAATCTCCGCTTGCCACCGGTAGCAACCTTCGGGGCGAAGGCGATCCGATCCGCCACCTTGATGTCGGTGCAGGTTAGCGTTAGAAAGCAACAGTTGGCTTGTAAGGAGGGTGAGGGAACCTGAGACCTGGCTGGCGGTTCGTTCTGTCTGCGTGTTAAGTTGGTCAGTCGGGCGCAGCCTACTGCTGGCTTCATGCCATGAGTGCTGAATCGATCGATCGCCATCGATCGCTTTGCGCTACGTTGCGCCAAACTCGTTCTGAAAAACGGTATTTAACGCAAGGTACGAAGTATGTCGATCCCAGCCTCGCACAGCAGTTCTCTGCACCTTTGCGCCAAAGCTTCGTCTATCTTAAGATCTGGTGTAGCAAGCGATCCGGGATCCCATGATCACACCTGCATGGGTAACTCTAAATTCTGGCCTACCTCTCCCCTTCACTAATCCATGGAGTGAATAGTTATTTTCTTTCGATTTCCACCATCTCTTCCACCAGCTCCTTCGCAGGAAGCTCTAAAAGTTGGCGAAATAGTGGCACCACGTGAGCCAATACTATTTTTCTGACGCTAATAGGCACTCGGTGGACCTGAGCGGCGCAGTTTATGAGCCGAACTTAGGAGCGTTTCGTTTCGGTTCATTCATAACTGTGCAAACCGCTTGGTGAGGGAGTGGTGTTGACGTTTACGTGCGCCCTACGTTTGCCGAATGCCATTTCGAATGATTTACACCCGGGCGTGAATGTGGAGTTGCCTGGGAGGAAAAGTCATGCAAATTACACCAACACCGTGGCACCGTCGCGTTATGACCTGCTTGATGGGAAACCGTCTCCATCGGCATAGGATCAACGGGGACGCAATTTATGGGTGGCCCGGTGCAAGGTGCGTCGTAAACCAACATAAACGATTTTCTTTTCCATGCTTTCAGTTTGGTTTTGCTCTCTTCGAAAGGTAGAGGTAACGATAGATATAATATTCTAAACATCAGATAAATGCCAATGTAGGTCAAGTGTTTCACGACAAATTAAAGGCTGAGCGCGGCTACAGTGGGTGCAGACAACGTAATCTTTCCCACCTCTCTTCTGAAAGCTTGTAAACACTCGAAAGGATCGTAAGATCCAAATTAGTTACGCTGTGTCCATTCCTTTGTGGTCCACTTTGCCGGTGAATTCCAGGTGGGCTTGGTGCGTAAGGAGTGGCTAGAGTGATTTTTCCCCCAACAGCAACAACGACGACTTGCGGAAGCCTATCCCAAATAGCCCAAAAAAAAAACGGTGCCCAGCTCTACAATGATAAATGTTACCAGTTCACCGAATGGACACTTCAGAAAAACTCCCGCATTTCCATATTCCGAGCATCGGGCATCAAGACGGCGCAGCATAAACTGGCCATCGGACGTTGCAAACGTTCAGCTCGGATCTCCGTCGGTCTTCGTCGGTCGAGACGAATGCTTGCATCGGTTCCCACCCTCAAACTCGAACTCGGAGATTGATTTATGACTGAAACTGACCGAGAAGAAGGAGATGGTGGCGTTGGAGCGCGCAGTGGCGACGCAGTAGCAAAGTCATCGGCAGCTAGCAAACATATTTCTTCTACTCCTAGACCAGGCACGGGCATCGACCACCCCGACGGACTCCATCGTTACGATCCGATTTCCACCCCGTGATGGGGAAGGGAAGTGTGAGAGAAGCGCGTGCTTTATTTAAATTATGATAAACGGGACGGTTGTTTACATTTTTCCCCCTAAACGTCACGCTTGCGGCAAATGCAATTTGGTACCTTCGATATGTTTTTTGTTTTCAGATCTTTCCTTTCTGCTCCCAGCGCTTTGTTTTTCGTTCCGTTTGTTGGAAGGAATTAAGATTTACTTTTGTTTCTGTTTTGGGCTTTATGCAAACGCATACCTTATGCGCCACCTTGACGACATTGGTTGGGGTTTTCGGTTTCTGTTTTGTCTTGTTATTGACAAATGAGCAGCAGCAAACTTTTGTTTCGGGATGCTGCTTCGTTGTGTGGTGATGTAATTTGGATTCTGGATTAGTTTCAGGGATCGATTACACCGAACCGGGAACCGATTGTTCGTGGGAGAGTGGCTTGATTACTTCGTGTCGATACGGTAGAAAATAAATTAAACGAAAGTTACCAGCGCGCGACAGAATTGAAAGACGTACCGTGAAACATGCTTTTGCGCTGAAATAGAAAGCTGTGCAGAAGTGCAGCCGTCAATTAAGTAATCGGCGCGGCGATTAAGAGATCTCTCGCACTTTCTACTCGTTACAAAAGTCGATTTCACACCGACTCCGTTTCAGAATCTTTCGGTCGGTCGCTTCCGGCTGCCGTATGAGCCGCCCGTCCTTTGCCAGCTCCGATAAATTACCTTTCCCGAGCCATTTAACTTCAGCCCTGGCACTGATCTGCTCCGCGTCAAGTTCGGTGACTTTTGCTCGTTCGTCAAGCCGCCGGTTCGTTTCATCTGCCGCAAAGTCTTAAAACGAGGCCGCAGATATTCGTACCTATCATCAGTAATTATCGGCAGGCCGCGATTGTCGAAGTGGCCGCCGAAGTGCGCTGCCTATCTGAAGCCGTGAACTTCATGCTGCAAATTTGCCACTTCAGGCGAGGGCTTGTAATTAGAAACTAACGAAAGGATTGACAATGCTTGCGCGAAAGAAATAACTTAAGCGATGATAATTTATCTCATTATGGATTATTTTTCTGGAATTAATTGTTTTCACTTTCACAAGTGCTTATCGATGCTATCATATCTTCTCGAGAGGAAATGTGAGCTTGGTCATTATTGCACTTTTAGTTTTGTAGATAATTTTCTTAGTAAACCTTTACTTTTGTTTAACTCACTATGCTCGAGAGGGATTGTTTTCATAGAACACCACAGTGTTTTATATCGAACATTTTTTGAATTAATTATTAAAATGAAAAATAAATCGCATATAAACACATACAACTGCAATAAAACTCTAATTATTTTGTTGAAGGTTATAAAATAAACCCAAAGATTGTTGTGACACAAATTGTTCATGATCTGCTTTTGAAAGATGCTTTGCCTCATCTGCTGGAAAATGCTTTTATATTTTACTTAACAGTGATAGATGTCACAAAATCGTAATTTGTTGACCTCTTCTACCTCTTCTCTTCTTGAAACTTGATAACTTGAAATGCTCATTTTGTTAACATCCCAAGATCAGCAAGACCCTTAAAAGCAATACTGCTGACATCTTCCTCGCATTACGCAAACTATCAGACTGGAACATCTTCTCTCCGTGCAGAAGCTCCCTAACTCCACGGAGATAGTTACCCAACGGTGCACAAAAGCATTTTCGAAGAGTGTTGGTTGTTTTTCCTTTATGACTTTATTTCATTCAAATTCCACCGCAGCGCGACGCTCGATTGCCCTTTGCTGATAAGTGCAGTGTCGGCGTGGATTGACCAACAACGAGGATTGCAGCATAATTCGGTTTCGTTTAACCGAAACCACCGTTTGAAACCGTTCCCCGGGACAGGGAAGCGCCGGGTTCCTCCATCATAATCAATCGCCACGACGATTAATGACTCCCTGACTCCGGGCCGAAGGAGGATGATGTACCTAATCGAGATCGAAGTTTCTCATAACATTTAACCCGGACGCCGGGGTTGGCCTGAAGTCGGCGCCGTCGGTCGAGGGGGTCGGAGTGGTATCGGCATCTTCTTCTGCTGGAAAGTCATGCCGAGGACCGCGCTTAACGCAACCGAAGTCATCTGAGTGTTTGTATGTGTGTGTGTGTCTGTGCCATAGTGCAACATAGCTGCAGTGATTGAGGTAAGCTTTAGAAGATGATAAAAAATGGGGGAAAAGTCATCATGAGTCTGCATAACAAAGAAACAGTTTGAAGCAGCGAAGAACGACTTTCCTCAGCTCGGTGTCGTCCTCCATCGAGGGTCTAGTTAAAGTCTACAGTGACTTCTGTGGCGCGAACGATGGCAGCCGACGCGGGCAGAGTTTTCCATTGCAACATTTCCCAAATTGGATAGCGAAGGCACGGCTAACCGTTCCGGATCGAAGCATAAACGTTTTCATTCAATTTCTCCGTATCGGGTACGGGTAATCTCAATTGCGGGGATGCCATTTTTTTTGGCTATAATTCTCCACCAAACTATGGTTTCTTTCCATGGAAACGTCCGTAGTACCTTCTTGTTGCCTCTTTATTTTTCATTCCATTCCTTACGAAGCAATCCATGGTGAAGATTCGTTTTTCTGAATCGTACAAGAAAGCAAAATTGCAACAGAGTTATGAGACATACCTTCGCCTGGCACTTCGCATCGTGTCGACTCCTTCCGACTCCCACCTCGGTTGGGTTATGATAAAAATTGTTTCATTTCTTACCAAACGCGAGGTCTCCGTGGTAGAGTTTTTCCTTCTGCCGTTTTCTTTGGCTCGTTGCGTCGTCGTGTTTTATCTTCAGATGAAGGAATTTATTTTCACGCTTCGAAAAACACGAATCATTGTTTTTAGCTGCCGTTTCTCCGCGGTCTACCCTCCCCCAACGCGCTCTATGCAGCTTACCAAGCTTACCGGAAGATTTTTCGTATCTTCCAAACGGCAAAAGGTTAAAATGTTAGTTTAAAATTCCCCCACGGCTTCACTCTAGCCGTGCCAAAGGAAATAACAGAAATGAAATAAAAATACCTTTCGCTTAGCATAACAATATTGTTCGTTTCGCTGAATCCAATCAGCATGCAGTTTAAGGGAAAATCGCGACTAGCAAAGGGTTGTTATGTGGTTGAACGGTGTGGCCAACGGAAAAAGAGCGTGAAAGCAAGATGAAGCTTATGCGTGGTTCATGGAATTCGTTCTGCAGCAATTCTTTAATCAATTTCGTCTTTTCTTTTGAATGGTGAAAAATTTGGTAAAAATTTTCTGCATTACCGGTACATGTTGGTTGTTCAGATATGCAAGTTAGTGTTTGTTGACTACCAACGAACGTATGCCCCTTTGAACCTCGGTACAGAGCAGTTGAGGTGTGAATTATGGTAGCCAGAGATCAATTTTCGGTTCCGGATACGTTCCGAAATGAGCTCCCAAACGAGCATGGAAATGGCAAAACGTTGTGGTGGTAAAATTAATAACAAAAAATCCATCGAAGACCTGAGTTATGGTGCGATGGCCATGGCTGCGAAGGGAAAGAGGAAAGCTTTTTGCGCACGTTTCGAACAGTTAAAACGCTTCTTGAAGTGAACGATCATAACCAGAACGATCGACTCACTGCTTACGCTGCGGACTTTGCCTAACTTGCACACCTTTGGTATTCCCGAACCACCGGCCATAAGTTTCTTCGTTTCGCAGACGCGCGCATTTGTTTGGCAGGAAGAAAAAGTGAACGTTTGCGGTGGCATCGTTCACCGAAGAGAAAAAAAAGAAACAGTTAAACCAAACCGAAACAACGAAAGTTTATGCCAGGCTGTCAAATAAATCTTGGAAATTTATTGGCCAACGCTCCATTACAAACCGCCAGCTTAGCCTCATATCGTGCCGTACGAGCGTTTGAACGCGCAAGAGTTGTTAAGTTAGTTAGCGTGTTAGGATTGCGCTGATCGAACGGAAGAGCGAAGATTTTAGGACCGCCTTCCCTTCTAACGACGACACACGCGGAAGAAGTGTAACATCGAAGAGGTGAAATTAGTTTCACTTTTATCTTATGAGATATTTTCATTCCGCAAACGACTTCAAATCCACAAAAGAAAGAAGTTTCCAAGCGTTTTTTTCAATCCTTCTTTATGTATTGCAATTTTAGCGAAGGGCACTATCAAGACCCTGTATCATTGGGTTGAGCCTGAAAAACGTGGGAATGTAATTGCCAGCGATAGTAAATTCCTCACCGATATTTAGCCTTCGTCATAATTAACCTTCAATACGCGCAGGGTTCGTCGCTGAACGTATCGTTGTGCTTTCCCGTTTCAAGAACGGTTTAATTGTTGGCCCACCGACAATCGGAAAAAAATCTTTGACCATTATTTAAAATATTTCTACACCGCAGCCCCGCCAGTCAGGTCCACCGCGCGTCCTTTCATCTGCATGCCTGTGCCATAAAAATTAACCATAAATCCGATCGGTTGATCGATCAACTTCCCATTCCCAGCCGCTGGGAGATCCATCCACGCTGATCTCGTTCGCCCGAAGCGTGAAGCGAAAGAATTGAAATCGCTCCGGGGTCAGGCTGTGCTATGCTGGCGAGCATACCGGTGTCCTTGCTAATTGATTGTTTTAAATTTGTTTATAGTGCTTTATTTCGCTTTCAAAGCGATCGGGAGGGTGGGTGGCCTGTGGCGGTGCTTCTCCGCACCGTGGGATCGGACATTTTGTCGCGGGCCCCGTCGGCCCGGGCATGATAGATGACGGCCGCGGATATGATAATAATTCCGATCGCTTCCTCTCACCTGACGCACTCGTGCGACTCGCGACCGAGAAAGCCTTGGCGGCGGGCAACCTTGGTAAGATTGATTTTGACTCGGGCTTGCTTTAGGCAATGCGTGCCCGATCGGCAATGTGCGCAATCGGGCCTTTGAGGAATGTTCTTTTTATTTTTAAACATTGAGCACCGTTTCGAGCTTTCCTTCACACGCCACCATATCTTGACATTGACTATCGTCATCGAATTTCATAGCGAAGCTCTTACAGTCCGCACCGAACGGCGATGATGCAATGAAAACTGACCTTTCCCGCTGCCAACTCGAGTGTAATCGATCGAACCGAATCGAACGTTCGAGTTGGTTTGTAGGGCTTTTCATGTCGTTCAGCCGGGAAACTTCAGGGGTGGTCAGTGATCAATCGATTTCCGCCAACGGAACGTCACATTTACGTCCCTACAATGTGATGGGTTAAATTGTTTGTAATATTCTCGGCACATATAATAACTGTGCACCGTAGATCGTTTCTCAGTACGTGCCGGGGTAAATAACACTACGTTTTACCGTTGACGAAGCTTTCACTTTCCCTCGCGTTTACACTCTCCCTAATCGGTGCTGGCAGGAAAAGCTACCGCCGTGATCGCTCCCAGCATCGTTTGTGAGTGTTTACCAACGTCACCTTCTAAAACCGCCTTTCTTTAATACCCTTCCAGCGGAACGATGGTTTAGCTCTGGTTTGTTTGATTTGTTGTTACTCGAACGTCGCTCCGTTTTGGCACCGCATTTTACTGCATGGTGAGCGATCTCGGGAAAAAAGGCAACCACCCCATTTGTCGGGTGATTTGTTTTGGGTGCGAGCGTGATAAAGTTTTGAGTCGAAGCCGGAAACGGCAGAAAGTTTGGCAAATGAAATGGCAACCCGCTTACCTTTTTACAAACTTACCCGTTTGTGAAGTTTGATTGATTGCTGCCCGGCGGGACCATGATTATGCTTTTTCCTGATTATTTTTGAATTCGTTTTCGGGAGCAGTTTAAAATTAAGTTTGTTTTGAATTTTCTGAACACATGTAAGGAAAAACCATTTAAAACATGCGACGAATTAGTAGTACAAATTTTTATGTGTTCTACAAAATCCAATTTAAATTCATGATAGTATTTAAATCGTACACCTCTATTAGGGTTTTTAAATACCTCGCTAGTGTTGTCAAAACCATAACACTTTTACAAGCTTACAAACATGTTTATGAAGTGTGATGATTAATCACATTTGAGACGTGAGTTTCTCTGGTTGGATGGCAAATTTCTAATCCTAATAGCACGAGAAAGGAAACGGACAAGTGATCCTCCTGCCACCACCACAAAGCGTTTGCCGGGCATCAACAATGCCAATGATCATCACCTGTATTCCTTTAGCAGTTTTTTTTTTCGCCACAGGCATCATAAATACAATTTCTTCCAATGATTTGCGAACGAGCCGTGCGAAAATAAAAAAAAACCGCGGTCGAGGTGGCCCGAGATTTGATTATCCGTTGAAAACCTGGAGCCCGACTGTGTGTGTTGGGAAATAAATATAATAAAACTACCGTTGGGTGTTGGGTTGATAGATGAATTGAGATTAGCGTCAGCGTGCAGCGGTTTGGGAATTGTTCGGGAAGTGATTGTGACGTCCGTTGCAATTTTCGTTGACGTGCCCACAAGAAAACGACTAAACTTGCTTCACGGAGCTGGAAAGGTGGTCCGGGAGCGGTCGTTTGCCGGGCGTGTGTCGGAATTTATTGGAGAAAAATAGGAGCAAACCCGACCCAGAAGGCCGCAGCTCGCTCGTGGGCATCCGACGTCCCGCGAGGCGCTGATCGTTTGTTGATAGTGGACACAATGCTTTAAATGGCAGGAATTGGCGCTGGGGAAGAGGAATGGGAAAACAAAAAAGGGTAAAAAACCGTCGTGTCGGACCAGCGATGGCTAAATCCGTTGTCGCGTTCCGGCGGACGTTTTTGCTTAATTTAATTAAACAGAGTCCAACTAACGGAAGGCGCGCGGCCAGTCCATCCGGTTAACCGCTTCCAGGAACGGGCTACCACTGCTGCGCCGTGTTGTCATCGAAGCCGACCAGCGAGTTAATCTGCAATCTGTTTTCCCATTTCGCTGGCTCGGCCACACTTTTATAGCGTTGAAAAATGTGATTTAAGATCAACTGGGAGAGGCGATAAAACAATGAATTTCTCGACAAGTAGCTGTGGCATTTGTGAGGCCACAATTTTCCTCCCCTGCTCCCTGCGGATGTTTGTCGAGACGTTTTGTTCCCCTACCTTCCTTCCGTTTCCCTTGCACCACCCTCTTTGTGTCATACTACACTTCTAATCCATCTGGTGGATTTTTAAGGCTTCTATGTCTGAGGGCTGGAACGGAACCCACATTTTCCGCCTTTTCCGCACACCATCGCTGCGGAATGGCAAGAATGACACCTCCCAAGGATGGGGGCAAAAGAAAATGGAAAACGATACAACGTACAACACGACACGATTATGCTAAAGGTGAGCCAGCTTTCGACGGAAAGCCCTGATGTTTATGAGCTGGATGAAGCGCATCGGGAGGAAGCGGGATGGGAACGGGTGCTGTACTATGGGGAGGTACTCGCGAATAGGGTTGAAATGTGTGAGAAATTTTAATTGGACAATCGCTGGGCTGGCCGGGAGATAAGATGTGATGTTC
>KE524010.1:1563-17214 GCA_000441895.2 Anopheles sinensis | reverse complement strand
ACGGCAGCGGCGGCGTCCGTTGGCAGCGATGGTGGGGAAGTGACCGACAACCAAACGGCCGACGGTGGACGAACCGATGGACACCAGCCCTAGTTCGGCTGCACCGGCCGCCCCGATGGGAGGCGATCTGGGAGTGCAGACACAATCACACCATACGGCGATGGCGGCCAGCATCGGTCAGTACCGTAGTGAGTTGGAGCTGATGCGCGAAATGGGACTGACCGACACGGAGACGAATCTGCAGGCGCTTATCGTTGCAACGGGAACGTAGAATCGGCCGTCAATCTCGTACTGAGCGGAATGAGCAACTAATTGGAATGTCCGACCAGGCGGGACCGTCTTTGTTTTAACGTAGGTATTATGTAATTATATTATTAAGGTGGGAAACACTTTACTAAGGCTTCAAACGATCAAGCGTGTCAAAATAACCGACTTTGAAATGCGAATAAAGTATCGAAAATAATCCTATACAACAAACAGAATTGTGATTCCTGTACTACCGCTAACAAAAACCTGCCTCTAAAATAGTTTTACTCCAGGGCATACCATTATTGGGTTTAATTAATTAAATTTTGTAGACGAAGTTTGCATTTTGTTCCTTGGTGTTCAAATCACCTCTCAGGTCAAACATAACATTTCAATTCATGTACATTTCCAAATCCCCATTGGTATCCCGGGCACGAAAGTACTGGGCTAAAATCAATTCATGTTGATTTTCTAGCTCATTGAATTTACAAAAATTTTGCCTCTGTAAACAGGAATAGAAATTTTCCAGGACACAAGTATGATATGAGAAACGACAAATGGAAAGACAGCATAGCCTGCTATGTATCCCACAATTATTGAAAACGAAATGGGTGAAATTTTAATTGCGTATAGTTGTCGATAATCCATACAAATGGTCCTCTAAAAGCTAAAAATAATTATGTCACGATGGGTTACTGCTGTTGAAGTAACGGTTGAAATCCTGGTTGAAGAATTCAAAAGCCAACGAGAGGAGTTGGTAATTACAAACAAAGCTTGAAATGTTTACAATTAACAAAGTTTAGCTCCTTTCTCCACCAAATGCCACCAGCCTTGCTGCCCGTTGACGAACAGGACGAAAATATATAGCATTCAACTGATGATGAAGGTAATGGAAAATTGTAGAAAAACCTACAATTAATTAAAAGAAATGGCAAATATCGAACTCAAATGAAGGAGAAACTAAAATTATAACCAAAACGTATAACCAAACGTTTGAGAGATATCAGAAGATCATTACATTTTTACGAAGTATTAAGAAACACGGTTGACGGTCACTTGCATTTTCAGTCATCTTGCAATAGATTATTTTCAAGTTGGGACATACTGACACACCCAACTAAGAGAAGAAGTATGAACGCTGGGGAGAATGTTGTCGATTGGTTCATGTATTTTTTACCTTCTTTTTTTGTTTTTGGAGTAATTGATATGACGTTTTCTGCGTGTTTAATATAATCGTTTTCCACCGTAAAACTTTGTAAAACGTACGGGAAGCATTCGTAAGTCGGATGTATGCAGGTATATATACCATATAATATACGCTCCTCGCTCGTTCGTGGGGCGTGCGTCTTGGGAAATTCTAATTACGCCTTTTTTTCCTATCTTTACATATCAATATATCGGTAGGTTGAATTACGGCTCCATGTGGTGTGTATTGATGTGGGTTCGGTTTTGTTTTTAAAAACTGCACCGCTCAAACATGTAAATGTATAACGAACTTTCGGTTCTATCCAGACCGGATCTCGTCTAGCAAATGGGGTTTTCGGTGAAATGATTTAGGATTGATCCGCTTGGGATGGCATGTTACCTGTGTGCGTGTGCGTTCGTTGGTATAAAAAAGGTTGATTTTAAAATTGTGGTCCATTTTGTTGGGAACGGGGAAACCGGAACCCGTTTTCCCGTGTCCTCTTGGCAGCACAAAAGTCGTTTGTTAAGTCTTCTGTTTTTGATGAAACTAACTGTGTGGGGTTATACAAGGAGGGAAACATCCCCCTTTCGGGCGTGTTTGTGTGTGTGTATTTCTATTGCGAGCGTAATCCAACCATTAGATTTGTTTTGTACAGACAAAAAAAAACCAAAACAAACAAACAACGTCGACGTAAACGATGAGGAATATCTTGCACGTGGGAAACCCAACGGTCGTATTTTGTTTTTAGTCCACCGTTCTACAATCGAATTGAATCGAAAGCCCCCCGTACCCTACCCTACACGTGGAGCGGCGTGCCCGGTGCTGTCGTCCACCCTGCTACACCCTGCTAATCATAATAGTTAGAACCTAATTATTGTAATGTAAAACTTGATTGCAATGTGTTTTTTTGTCTGGTTGTGTGTCTACTACATCTTACAAATATGTACAACGAGATTGGATTAAAAACAAACAGAAAAGAGAAAACACATAAAACGAGCAAAAAGAAGAAAAAAAGAAAAACAATTAGATTACCGCTCCTTCCGCCCTCTGTCCTCTGTCGAGCCGGGTAATAATGATGTTCCGTTCTCCGTTCGAGATTAAAAATAACTTTTGACAAAATATAGATCATTTTACCTCTTTTCCACTGACCACGTTTCTAGCACGTTCTAACCCCGCTCTACAAATTGGCCACCGGCGACTCCCCGACGACCTCTTCTACGCACTATTAAATACTTTCACCCGTTCACCCTTTCCCTATTCCCGCGCTACGTAGTATGTATGTACTTAAGTTGCTTTGACACGTGTTTATGGGGAGGGGAGTTTGTTTTCCTTTTTAAATGTCTCTCGGATCCCGTTCCTCACTTGGGGCCGCCCTCTTCTCGGTTTTGGGTTTGTTTCGTTTACTTTCTTCTTTTATCAAAATACAGAGGGAGAGAGAGATTACACCGGGTAGTACCGTTTTAAAAAGGGACCAAAACTAATACTGCCATTCGACACGAGGTGCTGCTCCCCCGAGGAGGTGAGCCAGGCGGATGCCGAGCAGCTAAAGTATAGGTAGGATACAGTTTTTGATTATTCATTGTAAGGAATTTATCGCCCTTCGCTTGGCGTGCGTCCGTATATATGTAATGTAAAGCCCGGCTGGGGGTGTGGTATTTGTTTTTCTTCACCGCATCGCATCATTAACCACGGGGATGTTTTGATTTTGTTTTGTCCTAATCCGTTTTAGAAATGAATGATTTTCGAGGGAAATGTTTCGCTTTTTGTTTTGTTTTAGCTAAGCTTTACGCACATCTAATACCGAATGATGGTTGGCAGTTTTCGTACACCGTACGAGTTTTCCGATTCTTATCGAGATTACGTTTCATTGTTTTGTCCAATTCTACTGCCACAATGTCAAGTTCTACAATGTGTCGGTCTGTTGTGCGATTTCGCATTTAAAAACGGGATTAATACAACTCGACGCAAATTTGCTATACATTTCGGTCGGAGGTTGGGATGCGATTCTTCGATTCATTTAAGGTTCAACCGGCGCAACCGGCGCGTCGTCCGTGGACCGCAAGCGGGATGTTTGATATACATATATATTTTGTTTATAAAAACAAGAACGAAACAGTACGCCAATTATTCTACATTTACACATTAGCACACTAGCACCGGTCTCTGCAAATGGTCTTTTATGGCCACCATACGCCGCAACGGACACAACAGCAAACACAAGCATCCGGAAGCTGCACACTATTTTCGATACCTGTCTGAGATGAGTTGTGTGTGTGTGTGGGTGCGTGTTTTTGTGTCCGCCGCGCTTCCATTCCAGCCTCCCCACCCGCCTTCTCTCGAGGAATGGGAAACCCTTCGAGCCCTAAGTCTTATTGCGGAGCTGCCCGAAAACAAAATACGTGTATATAGTTCCTAGTTTTAAGCGTTGCAGCAACGTTAACTGTGTTTACGTCCTCCGTTCACCGCTCCCTTGCGCTCTCGTCGCCCGTTCGGCGGGGAACCATTAAGTAGTAATTACAAGTAGAGTCCATTTTCCGCCCATCGTCAGCATCAGCATCCTGGGCTGGCTCCGATGATCCTTGCTCCGCGAACGAATGTCACCATGATCGATTTACATTCCTGACTCGGCGATCCCTTCGTCATCTGGCAGGTGCGCGGCGACGATGGCAGGAAAAAACAAGACAAGAAGGGAACGAAAGGTTAGATGTAACGAGAAGAAAAGGCGATCGTGTATGGTTCAACGTCTTAACACGAAACGTTTTCCATGCAGCTCAACGTTAAACGAACGAACAAACGAACACAGGGTAGGGGAAAAGGGGAAGGATTCTTTTTCTCGAACAAAATTACACGCACAAACAATGAAAAACACATGCTTGTACTTGATTTACAAAACATAAAATGGATAAAATTTGATTGTTTACAACGATTTCAATAATACAAATGAGAATTCAAAAACGATCGAGAAATTCCTAAATGCGAAAGGGAAATTATGTTGTAAAAGAAAATAATTGTTCGTTAGACTATTTGAAAAGAGAAAAAACGAAACTTTAGTGAACATATAAACAACATCGAAAGTAATATGTGCAGAACTATTTTCGTGAACAAAAATACACTTGTTACAGCAGAACTTGTATGGAAGATGGAATCTCCTGTCAACACTAGAATTCAAATAGTGGTAATTTTGACCGCTGCACAACTTTTGGTTTTTGATAGTTAGTAAACGACTGAATATGTTTATCAAAACGCTATCCGTAAAATCCAAAGCAAAATTCTAGGAAAAATGATTTAAGATTTTTCTGTTCAACCCGTTTTGAGATCCAAATTGACCAGGTCCGAATGATTTATAGCAGTTTTTTAAATCGTTCTTTTACAAATGCTATGACTTCGTCTTTTTAAAGTAAATTTAAATTTTTTGTCATATTTGATGAGGACCTTTTGGTGTTTGTTGGTTTTTTATGCACCTTTCCATCATTCCGCTAGCTCGGGCAAAATTCCAAAGCAATGTATTCTAGTGTTAAAGTAGATTGTCAAAAATAAAAACTTAAAAAAAAATACTATCAATGTTAAATTTAGGAAATCACATGAATTGATTAGATGACAAAATAAAGCAAATAAAAAATCACGATACACCAATACGAAGCCAAATATTACACGCAGGAGTAAGGAGATAAGCAAAAAGTAAGGATTAAAAATGTTACCATACCCATTTCTCTCAACTTAAGGTACAGCTCGTCGCTGATACCGTTACTACCACCTACACCACCGACAATACCAACACTGCTACAACCGGCCCCACCGACCGATCCATCGAGCCCGCCACCAAGGATCGCGTCGCCAGCGCCACCGTTGTCCTCGTCCACGATCACGATGATGTCGTCGTCCTGCTCGTCCTCCTCCACCTCCACGTAGCTGTGGTGTTTGTAGCGGCCAACGCCGACTCCACCGCCACCACCTCCACTCACACCTCCGACACTCCCCGGGACGCCAGCAGCGGCTACGGCTCCCGCCACCATGGCCGCCGCTACCGCGCGCACATTTCGTTCGTTCCGTCGATGCAACAGCAACTCCCGCTGCTCGTTCGACCGCTCGTCCTCCTCCTCCTCCTCCTCTTCCTCCTCCATCTTCGTCCGCCCGTTGGTGGTTCAGGTCGACCTCGACCTCCTCGCCCTCGTCGGAACCGTCGATCCCGTCGTCGATCTCCGTCTCGTCGTCCTTCGTCGGCATCGTCCGATCGTCGTCCGCGTCGTTGTCCGCGCGCAGGATGACGACGTTCGAGGCGTTGCTATTTACATGGCTGTCGCCGTCGTTGATAGCGATCACGATGCTACTGCGGCCGCTGCTTCGATTGTCGCTATCGTTCTCCAACTGTCATCTTTCTTCCTTCCACATTTTCCCTCCACCGGCGAGCGTTGCCTGATGGGCCGCCACCGGTTGCTGCGCAGGAGCTTGCACTTGGTGGGGTGCCTGTTGTTGCTGCTGGGCCTGCTGTTGCTGCAGACGATGCTGATCGGATAGGCCATTGTGTTGCTCCGATTTGGCAACGACTTCACCGCCGCAGGAAAACGTAAGCGATCGTCGATCGTGCACCGCCTGTTCCGGATGGCCGGAACCACCGTTCATCGAGCGGCGCTTGCACGGACTCGACTCATAGCCACTGTTTGCGCTGGTGTTGCTCGTCGTGCCACTGCTTCCGATCGATCGTTCGTCCATTCCCGACGATGGCTGATCGCGATCGTTCGTGTTGCTGGAATTACTGTGCGAGTGCTGCTGCTGTTGTCCCTCCGTCCCGACGCTGGAGTGCTGCGTGGACGTCACCTTCGACACGATCATCAACCCATCGACGGTCACTTCCACCTCTTCCTCGTCGTCCAGCAGCTCCTCCTCGGTGGTTTCTCCCGCGGCGGTGTAGTTTCGTTGTTGCTGCTTACCCAAATCCCCACCGGCTGAAGAACCGTCCATCACTCCAGCTCCTCCATTGCAGGACGCGACACTCCGCCGTCGATCGAGCTCGGCATTTTCTAGCGCCACCGCTGCTTCCTGTTCCTTCACAGCCGTTCCTTCATCTAGATCGTCATCGGAACGGTTTTCGATCAGCAACTGTTCCTCGGATTGTTGGTCGTCATCTCGCGGTTCTGCTTGCGTTCCACACCGACCACGGACAGACATGGGGGAGGGAGGAGGCGACGCATCGACACCAGGGTCGTTTCGAGGCACGTCACGAGTTTTAGGTGCAAGTGCGTAAGGTGTGTGTGTGTGTTGTTTTTTTTTAGGGTGAGTGAGTGAGTTTCACGGTTAATAGATCCACCAAGCACCAAGGAGTATCAGCACCAAAAAGCCCGTAATTATAGTGAGATAGAGAGTTCGCAGGATAGTGTAGTACGATAGAAGTTCCGGTTTGGAGCACACACCACGATGATTCCAGCGCGGGACACGTGTGCGCAATTATTGGCACGAGATTATTGTTCATTTTTACAACATTTCACAATCATGTGCCAAGAGAGGATGAAGAGAAAGGATAAGAAAAATCAATAGTAACGCAAAACCACCAATCCGAAGCGGTGTTGGTTTTATTTTATTGCACCGTTAAAAAGTGTTCGGTGTTTTTGGAAAGAAAGCTCAACATTACATTTAATCGGTAAAAAAATGAACGAGATTCCACTCTCATTCGTACAGTCGGCCCGCCAGCTCGTGTAGTAGAGTGTGTTGCGCGCTTGTCTGCTCAACACCTGACCTCCTCAAACGCAGGTCAGCCGGATTTGCGAATCGCTCAGATGGCCGTATATCGTTTGGTTTAGTATACTTTCATCTGCCGTTTTTGTGACCATTCGGTGCATTTGGGTCATACGGAAACACGCGAACGATCGAATGACCGATCGAAGTCACGGAGGGCACCGTTGACGGGGCAAATGAAAATAGAAATAATAAAGAGTAATTCGAAATCATTCAGACGCTAGGCTAAGGGTGTGCAAATAAGTGGTTTCTAATTTGAAATGATGCTTTTGAAACGGTTTTGTTAGGGTTAAGGTATACAAGTTATGATACCATTTAGTGCACACGAATGCAATGAGTTTGCAAATTTTAATGCATTATAAATATTGGGCCATTTTCATGTGGTTCATTACATGCAAACATGGTAAATCCGTGAATTCCAAATTATATTCCAAAAGACATTTATTTTGGTATTGGAATTTGTACATGCTGTTTACATATAAATTGTTCAGGTTTATTTCCATTCTCCAAAATGAAAATGATGTTTAATTTTGTTTACATGTTGAAAAACAACGACAATAAATAAGCATATAATTTATACAAATCATCCAATCAAATCAAACGATCGCTTTGTAACAATCAAACTTATTTGGCACAAACTGACGGTAGAGTCGTGGGCGTTTATCTGACTTTAGAAACTGCCAACAACATATTACACATTAAAGAGATGATGATACAATGAAAATATAAAAGATGAAAACATTTACTATTCTTTCAGTTTCGCTCATTTGTACCAGATAGTGTGAATGGATTTAAAATTCTGTAACAAAGCACCGATGTTTCTTTAATGGAATTATAATAGAATTTACAAATGAATCACCTTCCAATATCACGATTGATTAGAGGCCAATTTGTTTTAGAAATACATGCCTCTCTATGTGCGATGTAATATAATCGATTACATTTCAAAAGTTTGTCATTTTTATAGTCTCGTTTTTGGTTCCATCAATGATACAACAACTAATATACATACCCATTAGTGAGATTATTATGCTTTCGAACGAAAACGGATTGGACTATTAGTGCGTGTTAAAAAAAATTAACGTTTTTAATTGGTGTTAAAATTGGTGTTAAGAATTCGCAAAAATCTGACCCTCGGCGACGGTGTTAATTGTTAAAAGAAAACGAATTAGTATGATTACTGTGCTAAGGGTCGAACAGTCGATGAAAATCTACTAAACCAAACCATAGGGAAAAGCGACGAATCCAGCATTAAAATTTCAATATTTAAAGGACGAAAGGAAACCATTCTTTCAAAAAACAAACTAGCCGATGAAGAGTAGCCGTTAGATAATGATGACCCTCCGCGGGTTCCGAGTATGAGCTAAGGTACACGAATCTGGCGCCATGTGTGTGTGTGTGTGTGGTTTGTGACTTGCGAGCCAGCGAGGCAACAACGCGTAGCTTATGTGAGGTGAGCCAGTAGTTTACGAATGAGGCGAAGCGTACCGCTCGTTTGTACGGAGGAGTTTGAGAGCCAGGCGCTAGCAAATTGAAATTTGGAACAAGCGGACACACAACCGGGCGTGTGTCGGCCACCAACGAATATGAGCTGCCCGGACGAAGCGTAGTTACGCTTGAGGGGAGGTGTCGCTCGCAAGGGAAATACGTACCTTCGTAGCCTTGATTGTCGTGAATTTCACGCTCCGTGCCTTCCTTGCCCTCGAGCACGACCAGCAGACACTGATGGATGCAGATATATTGCTGCTCTGTTTGAACCATCCAGACACGTTCTAAAATAAACACAAACACGATAATGAAAAGCACTAGTCTTCGGACAATCCTCGCAGGATAATGCGATGGAAACAAACCTTTTCGCATTGCCCAGACGATGCCGAAGATGTCGACATAGTCGGACACCTGTATTTGCTGCAATATTCTGTCCAGCGTGATGAAGGTGCCGGAACGGCCGACGCCGGCACTGCAGTGCACCACGATCGGCCGCTGGTCCGGTCCGACGCGCTCCCGGAAGGCTCGCACGAACCGGGCCAGCGTCTGAGGAGGATTTGGCACGCCAAAGTCGGGCCAAGTCGTGAAGTGGAAGTGGCGTATGATGCGCTGCTGTTCTCCCTAAAAGCGACAAACAATAAGGTCGTTTCACAATGTATATGAAAATACAATTTTTAAACATAACACAAACTACCGGATTTTTACCGGTACGACACACTTACCCTCGTCATCATAAACTCCGTTATGACCCAGTCGGGATAATGGCTGTCGTTCAGGAGCGTCACCTTAATGTCACCATAGTACACCGGTACGGTGTCGTGTGGCCAATAGTGGTCACATTTCTCGCGACCTTTCTCGAAGGTCCGCGTCAGCATGACGATCGCACGCGAGTTGCTTTCCCAGCACATGCGCCAGAAATCGTCCCGCGTGGAATGCAGCGGACCTTGCGTCACAATGAACTCCCGGGGTGAGTTGTGGCCCTGAGGAATACATATGAAATATCAGCATCTTTTCTCGCTCTTTCTCGTCAATTATAATTCCGACTGTCCATTCTTCCGCTTACCGGTACGTAGTTCGCGTTTATGTAGTCAGATCCTTCCTCATCGTCAACCGGTTGAAGCTTAAACCGGGAATGGTCATATGGTAAAATGTTCGTAAAACGATTCTTAGGCCTATTGCACGGCAGGTCCGCGAATGTGCACGGTTGATCCCGGCCCACATGCTTCAGTTCTTCGAACTCTTCACTAAATCTGTAATGGCACAAACGAAAAAAAAGCACACACAAGTTAAGCCACAAATTCACACCAACGTTTGGCCCCGAGGATCTTACCTAAAGTCGGAATCAGCAGACATCATGCGATAGTGTTCGGCGAAATTCTTCACCAGAACTGGACGGCTCGTTTCGATGGTGCTGTCCGGCAGGGACATATTGTCGTTGGTGCGTTGCTCGGTGGTTTTGCGGCCCGTGTGTCGGCGTCGGCGTAGGAACAGCACTACACCCACCAGGATCAGGATGATTAGCAATGGCACAGTGATGGACACGATGAGCGATGTGTTGTCTTGGGCTGCTCGGTTGACGAGGGAACGAAAAGATGGACATTAGAGAGCGTTCCGAATAGAAGGCAAAATAGATGGTTAAATTACACGAAAAACCATGCAGAACGTGTCATTCGCTAGGATTTATATTTTAAATACGAGATTTAATAAAACTTTAAAAAACAAGCCACAAACAATATCATATTAAGATAATGGAAAAACTAAAATCTTTAAATGAAATTGAATACTATGTGTGATTCAGCATTCATGTGACTATTAATTTTATAGAAATTTTACATGCATTTAAATGGTTCCGAACTTAACTTAACTTTAAAACAGTTGTTTTAAAACAAACATGAGAAAAACACAAGATAATCGTTTAAAAAGAAGCGAAAATTTAAAAAATATAATCTTGAGTTGATATAAGCGAAAAAAACAAACTAAGAACACAACATTCATGCCACACAAATTAAAGTGTCAGTTAAAACAAAAAACATAAATATAAAACTGGTTTTTTTCGCACTCTAGCCGAGTTTCTTGATAGTGTAGTAACTCGGTTATGAGGAAAAATATACGGGAAAGAAATGTTCAAAAAAATTAACCAGTTTTAATTGAGAAGCAAATGTTTTTTGAAAAATCTAATAATCTTTATTACTAATGTATCTGTAGCATAAGAAATAAAATAAAATGAACGATTATATTTTTTATGAAATGTCACATTCGTTAAAGAACATGCAAACCAAACGCAAACAAAAAAGCCAACGACAGTAAACTACACAAAAGATTTCATTCGAGAGGTGAAAAAACTCTTACCATCCACCGAAAGTAGTGCTGCTTTATGACAACAACAAGGTAGAATAGAGATAGAACAGTGAAATATTGAAAAACCCGTTTCGAAAAATTCTCCTTATTACCAATAATCCAAATCCGTATGTTTTCCCTACGGAAGCACTTACCTGTGCGGATGGAATAGCTGTAGGCCGTATCGGTGAACTTGTCCGGCGCGGTGAAGGCACGCACTTTCACCTTGTACACCGTGCCCGACTTTAACGGTCCATTGCAGTATCCCGTCTTCTTCGCGTCGCAGTTCTCCGTGCCGATGGTAAAGTCCTCCACGGAGCTGTTCTTGAACGGGTAGTACGGTTCGATCACCTGGTACGGTGGCCACACGCTGTACGACTGGACGTCGCGCCAGCTGGGCATCTCCAGCCCGGAAGCGTTCTTCGAGTCGTCCTCGGCGATGATGATCGTGTACGTCGTAACGACCCCGTTCTGGTCGCTAAAGTAGTGCTTCCGGAAGCGAATCTCGATCGTCGTCGCCGTGCTGCCCACCTCCGTCGGGACCACCTGCGTCTCGGGTTTAGGCGGGGCCAGAATGGGCATTTTCTGCTTCCAGATGTGCTCCGGTCCGTAGCCGATAGCAGTCTTCGCCTGAATACGGAACACGTACGACTTGCCCGGTTGCAGTCCTTTGATGGAGCCACGTAGTTCGTTCGGCCGGAAGTCTTTCACCTGCGTGTGCTGCGAACCATCCAGCCCGTACGTGATCGTAAACTGACGGATGATACCGTTCTGCTCGTTCGGTGGCAGCGACCACTCGAAGGTGATCTCGCTCGGCTGAATGTCGATCGGTGCGAACTTATCCATCCGTCCCGGGAGCGCTTCCTTGGTCTGGAAGTTGGACGAAACGGGCAGACTGACCCGCAGCACGCTCGACTCCGTCCCGGACCGAACGACCACCGTGATGGTGTAGTTACGGTGCGGTTTCAGATCCGTAATGGTGATGTGATTGTTGACCGTGTAGTTCTGCACGTAGTGCGTGTCGTTCATCAGGTACTGTACCTCGAACGAGGTGTACTCTCCCTTGGGGATGTCCCACTTCAGGTCAATCCAGGTGTCGTTGATGTTGGTCGCCTCGAGCCGCGTGATCGGATCGGGGAACATTCGATCCTGCCGCTGGATCGGTTGACTCGACACCTTGCCGCTCACCGTCCACACCGTAATGTTGTACAGTTTGCCCGGCGTAAGCCCGGTAAAGGTGACCTTTCGATCGGTGTCGTTCGCAAGCTTCTCCTTGTCCGGGATGGTGGGATCACCCAGCGAGAACCGGTACAGATCGAACTTGGACGACTGCTGCGGCGTTGGCGTGTAGCTCAGCGTGACCGTGTCCCGGGTGTGCATGTTGTTGACGATGACCACCTCCGACTGGATCAGCGGCATCGTGCGCGTTTGCAGTTTCGTCACATCGCTCGTCAACCCGTAGGAAATGGTTTGAATTTTAAAGTTGTACATCACACCGGACATCAGGTCACCGATCAGCAGACGAACGAGCGGTGGCTCTTCGACGATCTTCTCATCGTCACTCACGCTGCCAGGATAGGGAAGAACTGGAAACGAAAAGAAAAAGGATTCAGTTATTCATTCAATCATCAACTCTGTTATGCTTCTTCGCTACTTACTTGTGTTCGATTCGGTAAAGTTCTTCATCGACACCTGCTCCGGTTGCTCCGTCGGCCACCAGTGGATGATGTACGTCTCGACACGACCCTCCGGTCGCGGGAACTCGAGCGTAATGTTATTCGAGTCGACGAGCGGCGCAATGTTCGAGACCGGGTTCGGTCGCACCGTCTGGTTGACCTGCTGCGGGTTAGGGCTCTCCACGCCGTAGCTGACCGTGTTCACCTGAATGGTGTACTTCTCGCCCGGCGTCATATCGGTGACGTCCGCCTCGGTAGCCTTGACCGATGGCAGCCGGATCCACTGCTTCTCGCTTTCCGTCCGATACCGAATCGAGTACTCGGTGAACTCGGACCGCTCCGGTGGTTTCCAGTGGACGAGCACCGAATTACTCGTCACCTTTTCGATTGTCATGTTTCGCGGTGGGTTTGGATCTGTAAATTGTGGGCAAAAAAGAAAGATCACATAAATTAGGAGTTGTCCATTTAACGATAAAAAACAAATTGAAGTTGGAAGTTGCCGATTCGTGGGTTTACAGATCGCTTGGTTCCAATACTTACAGACAGCCTGGAAGTAGGAGTGCGGTTCACTACGCAGTCCGTGACTGACGGCGAACACCTTCACCTCGTAGCCGGCACCCGGATAGAGATTCGTGAACACCAACCGGCTCTCGGTGGTCAGCACCGTCTTGCCATCGTTGGTGTCGTTGCGTGTGTACGTCACCTCGTACTTGTCCTGCTTCGAGTTAACGTCACTCTTCCAGCTGATGTTGAGACCCTCGCGGATCGACTTCAGATCCTCAATGATTGGCGAAGACGGTCGCGTCACCACGAAGATAACCGTCTCGTTCGACTCCATCTTTCGCGAGAGTGCCTGCACCGTGACGGAGTAGTTCCGGCCCGGCAGGAGCGTTTCCAGCGGGAACGACGTTTGGTTTGTGCTCATGGTGCTCGAGTCACCATTGTTCGTCTCCAGTTCGTGGTAGCTGACCCGGTACTCGTCCTGCGTGCTCGTATCGTCCGGTTGCCATGAGATGGTGATTACGCCCGTTTTGCTGTCGGTGGACGACTGCACCTGCTTGACCGGGAGTGGTTTCAGCGTCACATCACCACTCGCCGGCCAGGACGTCACCTTGCCGGAAACGGTCTTCACCACCACCTGGTACGTTTTGCCCGGGTCGAGATTGTCCTTGAACTCGAGCCAGGCCATGTTCTCGTTGTCGTTCCGCAGGACCGCCTGCTGCCGGCGGGAGGTCGACAGCGATACCTGGTATTTGTCGAACTCGCTGGTGCCCTTCGGTGCTTCCCACATCACCTTGAACGAGTTTTCCGTGATGGACTTCTTGTCGAACGTTACGTTCATCGGACGCAACGGCACCGTCCGGTATTGGGCCGTCGTTGGCAGGGAAATTTCATCCTCGGACATCGTTTGCACGGAGATGTTGTACGCACGGCCCGGCACGAGCCCCTTAAATGCCGCCTGCGCCGGTCCGGGAGGTTCGCCTTCCTTCTGCACGTACAGTACGCTGCCGAGCGCGTCGGGCGGTTCGATCGATACCTTGTAGTGGGTGTAGATGCCGGCCGGGTACGGAGGCTGCCATAGAACCAACAGAGTGGTCTCATTGCGGAACCACACGATGAACTTGCCGGGCGTGTTTGGTTCTGTTCGTGGGAACGGTGGGAAAGGAAACAAGTATTAGCAAAAGTTTGAAACAGCATAACATGCTCCATGCATGCATGGTGCAACAGGAGGCAGGCCGAATGCAGCGAAAACAGAACTTAAATACAAGTAGACAAGTTGGTTTAGTGTTTTATCTAGATCACGAGTAATGCATTCCTGAAACATTCCCTTCACCATAGCATAACAGGGATCGCGAAGTAATTAAAACTAACCAAGTAGTGGGATATACGTGTTAACACATAAAATAAGAAGCATATTATATACTTAAACAAACCGAACAAACAAACCAAATAAAAAACCCTATGCCCTATTTGAGGCTTTTCGCCTTACGATTTGATTAACAATATGTATAAAAATCAAACTTCTTCAATGTCCTTAAACAATATTTTAAGTAAACCATAGTAATCTCATTCGCAAAAGGGAAGCCTTTAATAGTACACAAATTAATTTTTACTCTGATGCTTTAAAATCTTTTGTAACACGAAAAAGAGAATCATTCTGTAAGCTTTTTCCTAATTTTTATTATTTCCTTCCTATTTTTAAGCACTGTTTTTTTACTCTTTCTAATTGTAAAAGTAAGGATCGTAGAGAAGAAAGTTGAATATGCCGATATTAGATAAGCTTGTTTATTTGTTTAATTAACTTGGAAACACTAGTCGATCGCTAATCTACAAAATTTCACTGTTCTGTAAAATTCTGTAATTGAGTGCGAAAATATTCGTTTACTTTTCATCCAACCGAATAACAACAACAACATTTTTAATCCGATTGACAATAAACAGAGAACCAATGATTGGCCGTGGAATAAAGATGAAAGAAATTTTCTAAATTATTGCCATACTTCTACAAGCGACGTGATTCATAGGATTGGCAGAAATAGTTTTCCTTGGAATTTGCAGTATCATTCATGCTGCACGGATTATATCTCTCAACCTCGTCTATTTTGGTACCTTGGACCTTCGGTACCTTGGCGCGTTGAATGTCCGCGGAATGCAAAACCGGGATCGGGCAAGCGAAAGATTTCCTTAAACGGAATGTCTCGGGTAGGGGTTAAAAAGAAAAGGAAACGGAACAAGCACAACAAAACAAACAAAAGACGAAACAAAAAAAAACGCATAAACACAATGGTTCACCGTGCAGTGTATATATCGGAGCGTACGACAGGCTTAGCTAGCGGTTGAAGAATTACCTCGCAGAATCTTAATGTCCAGCAGATCTTTATGCCTGTAGCGCTCTGGTACGTGTTCCGCCAGAGGAAATCGCCACCGCCAGTCAGCCACCACCGCCACCCAAAAGTCACCATTAGAATGAGGTTGTGTGTGTGTGTG
>KE524009.1:11251-32407 GCA_000441895.2 Anopheles sinensis | reverse complement strand
TAGGCCGTTTGAAACGATGGAATGGATTACATCCACCTGATTACTATCGTACCGACGAGCGAATATTCCTGACGGCGATGGATAAAATATTATTAGTATGAAACAACACCATTTCAACTGCTAAACAACCCCATACGAATTACTATATATCCTGCCTAATGACTACTATACGATTCGCTAATCTACGTTATGTGCTCGTATTAGAGTCCCTGCTCTTGCCTAGTACCTGTTGTTGCGTCGTGTGAACATTTATTTATAACATTTTCTGCATCATAACCGACGTGCTTGGTGTGACTATGTTGTAGAAATAAGAATGATTAGAATAAACGGAAAACCATCCTTTCTGCTCATCGTGAATGGGTGATATGTGTTGTGCAAGCGTCATCCTTTTTTGTCCAACGTTCCGGGTAAACGTCGCTGGTTGACGGAAACGTTAGAGCGCGTTGTTCAACCGGAAGCGGTTCGGTGCCGGAGCAGCACGATAAACCAGTTAAAAGATAAGGGTGGGGTGACTACAGACGAGCGGGGTTTTCACTTCTGCACTACAAACTAATGGTGTATAAGGTGGTGTACCTGCTTTTAACGACTACAAATTACAACAAACTTAAACGAAACAGGGGGAAAAGCGAATGGTACAAAGTTCCCAGCATGCAAAGGTGGGAAAGGCAAAGTAGAAAGCAAAAAAAAACATTGATCCTTTTCCGTGCCCGACCACGGCAGGAACGACGCCTGGCCGTTGGAAAATTCTTAAAATTTTAGTAGAAATAGAGGAAAGGAAAACACCTCCCGATGGAAAAAGAAAAATACGTAAATATTTAAAGAATATTACATGTTCCACCTATCTAACACATTTGAGCCTTTATGCTACAACACACCTTTGGTCCTACGCCTATGCTTAGCGTTCGTACTTTTCGTTTTTCTTTTCTCCCTACAGAAAGCTGATCCGATCTGATTCTCGCACCTTTTCAGTCCTTCTTCAGCGAATCCTTGTTAAAGTTCCGAATCGCATCGAGCAGTGCCGTACGGGGGTCGATGGCCGGGCTGGTGGTGCTTGGCGACTTCTTGACGATCGCACCGCGCACCACGGGTTGTGTCGCTTTGACGGACGGCGCAGCCGGTGGCATTGCCGGAGCCGGTGGAGGCGGAATCGGGGCAGCGAATGAAGCGGGTCGCACGGGTGGTGGCACCGGAACGGGTGCGACCGTACCGAGACCGTTCAGCTTGACGGCAGCAGTTGTTACCGTCTCGGTCGGTTGTTGTTCCTTGGCCAGTATTCGGTCCTTCAGCCCCGTACGACGCAACGTGTTCTGGGAGAAGGGCAACGAGTTGGGGGCCGCCGTGTTGTCCTCGGGTGAAGGTGCCGCCCCGAGCGGTACGACCGTTTTACGCAGTGTGCTGCCGCTCGTTTCGATCATCGAGACGGGCCGCAAGCGGGTGACCGTGTTTTCGTCGAGCGATTTGAACCCACGAACGGTTGGCTGCAGAATGGTGGATGGTTTGGGACCGAAGCTAAGCCTGCTGATCGCCGTGGCGCCGTGGTTTGCCGGAGGGTTCCCGTTGATGCTCACGATCGAGCTGCTACCGGAGGAGCTGGTAGTGGAATCGTTGCGCGAGAATGTTTCGTAGAAATACGAAGGCTTTGGTTCGACCGGCGGTGGTACCTGCTGGCGTGGGGTAACGTTCTTCTTGTACTCTACCGCACGCACGATCGGCAATCGTTCACCGGGGGGAGTAGTGGTAGTAGTACTAGTGGTGGACACGGTGGCTGCTACGGCGGGCTTTGCTGGCGTTGCGGGAAGCTTCACGACCGCCGGTGTTTCCTGCTGCGACGCTCCCGGCAATGGCACATTGGGGGCAACAATCTCCTGCTCGGAGTGTTGCTGCTGCTGGTCGACCTCATGGATCGTTCGACGGACGAATCCGGCGGACGTTTCGCTCGTACTGGTCGTGGTCGTGGTAGAGGTGGTGGTTCCCCCCGGACCGATGCTTATTTTGGTGCTGCTCACATTGTTCACGTTACGGAAGCCACGGGGAAGCGTCGAGCTTCCCCCGAATCGGTAGTCACGATCCGACTTGATCGACACGTCGATCTTCGGTCGCTCGTTCCACGTGGCAAAGCTTATCGTCGGTGGACCCTGATAGGTCCACTTCTTCGTGTCCGACTCGTTGGCCGACGATACGACGCCGGTTGTGCTCGAATCGCCGGTATTGCTACTGCTCACTACCGTACTGTTGGTCGTAATGTTTACGACCGTCGTTTGTGGTTCCTTGCCGGTGGCCACGACCTGCTGCTGCTGCTGCTGATGTTCCTGTTGCTGCTTATTTTGCAACTTTTCATCGTCACTTTTCGACTCGCTGGCAAGATTCGTATCGATCTTGGCAGCTACTTTCTCCTCCTTTTTCAATTCCACCGGTTTCATCTCCTGCTTCTCGATTACTTCCAACTCGACCAACTTTTCCTTTATGGAGCATTCATCCACAAGAATCTTCTCCGTACGCTTTTCTACTACAATTTCCTTCTTAGTTTGTTCCACCTTCACGACCGCGTCGATGATCGGTTTCACATCTTGTGCCACTTGCAACACTGTGTCCTCCTCCTGTTCCGGTGGTTCCTGCTCCACCTTGGCTTCCTCGATACTGTCCTTTCGGACGCTACCGGACGTCACACCGGCACCCGGCAGCTGTCCCGGCTTGCTCGCGTTCAGCTGAGCGAGCGTTGAAATATCGGTGAAACTGTTCCGCTTAATGGCGGCCATCGAGGGGAGTGCGATTTCTTCGCTGGACGAAGAAGAACCGCCGCCGCGCTGCTGCTCCGACGATGCTGATGATGCACCGACTTGGTGTAGATTGTTCATGCTGTTTTTGCGTGACGTGTTTAGAATGTTCTTGATCACCTCCAGACTCTGCAGTGAGGGCGAATCGGAGATGCTCAGCTCGCTGGTCGACATGCGACGGTTGAAGGAAAGCCCGTTGGCCGCCGGAGCTAGTGTACGGTTCTCCCAACGCTGTGCCCCGATCAGTGAGATGTACGAGGTGCTCCGGGGGGTGAGCTGCAGCTTGGTGGAGGAACTGGTCACCGTCTGTGCCGGTGAGTTCAACGATTGAATGTAGTCCGATCGAGTCGAGTGGAACGAATCGGACCGATTGATGCCCCGTGGGCTTTTGTTGAGCATCGTAAGGCTGCGCCGTTTGACCGGTGCGAGTTCCTTCTTCGCTCCACTTCCTCCGGCGGACTGGTAAGCCCCATTACCGGTGGATTGCCGGATGGCCAGTGATTGATCGTCCTCGTCGCTGCTTTGCGTGAGCGAAGAGTGCGGTTTGCGGACGATCGAATCGGCGGAAATTTTGCGACGCACAATTACTCCAACCTCCTCTTCGGTTGCGCTGATCGCAGGAGTTTCTTCAGCATTGTGACCATTCTTGGCGACCACCGGAGCCGCACGCGTTACTTGCTCCTTAACCTCCACCTCTTGATGGTGATGCTCACGTTCCCGCTTCTCAACGACCGTCGTGCTCGTCGTAGTGATGACGTTTTCCTTATTCTCCGCACTGCTGTAGGTCGAAATCTTAAAGTTGGCCAAACTGCTCCGATTCGCAACGGCAATCTCCTTTTCCTCCGTGCGGGCCAACTCGACCCCATCCCGCAGCAGTTGATTCAGCTCGCTCATAACGTTACCCTTCCGATCGGTGACCGATTCCGGGCGACTTTCCACCTTACTTCCCGACGTGATCGTGGTGGAAGTTGTCGTTGTGGTGTTTTTCCCACCGATCGATTCACTCAAGGTCGCCAACTCGCTCTCGATAATCTTCTCGCGCCGTTTCTCGAGCGTCTGAAGCCAAACGTCGCGCGCTTCCTGTGTGCTACCCGCCTCGGTGGCCCCGACACGGTACCCATCCTCCACATCCGAGCTGACGTGGCCGGTACCAGCCGTGACTTCCCGGGCCGTTTCGGTGATGACACTTTCGGGGCTTTCTCTACCGACGCGAACCTGCGGCTTGGTGGTGTACGGCCCTTCCGGACGGCCCTCCACCAGGTCCAGCATCGTCTGCAGCCGCTCCTGAATGAACGGTTCGATGCGCTCCGTCATTTCGTCCGACACGACCGTAAGCATGTCGCTTCGCAGTGTCGTATTATCGACGAAGGTTGACGCCGGCCGGTAGAACTGGCCCCGTTCATCGTAATCGCTCGACTTGATCGACGCGTCGGCGAATGTTGGCGGGGCGGGAAGCTTGTACGTCCACTGTTCCTCTTCCTGCTGCCCGGGATTGGTATCGGCCTCGGGTGCCTGCTTTTCTCCATTCAACACCTGCGGGATGCCATTTCCACCGTTAGCCGGGGTGGTTAACTTAATCTTTTCCTCCGATGGCTGATCGGTGGCCTTTTTCTTAACAACCGCCTTGCCGGACTCGATGTTGTAGATTTTGATTTCCTCATCGGAACTGTTGTCACCGGGAGAGGCGGGCGATGCTGGCACCTTCGGGGTGACCGGGCTGCCACCTCCAATCTGCACCTTCGACACGATCGGTGCTGGAGTCGATACCGTTGTTTTCGGTTCCCTTTGCGCTGATTGCTGCTCGCTGGCCGTCGTTTGGCCGATAATTTTGATCGAAACGGACGACGATGTGGAACCGGTCTTCTGGTGCTTCCGGTGCTCGCCAGCAATATCCGGTGTCGGCGTCGAGCTGATGACGGGGGGATCATGCGGGAGATTGTCCACGTTCAGCATCACCTTCGATACGTTCTGGTGCGCGGAGGATGGGGCACGATGGACACTACCATTGACGGCATTCAGTCGCGATTCTGGAAAATAAAGCGGAACGTTTGTACTCAAAAACAAAATCCACACTCTCTCTGTTCACCTCTTACCTCTGTAGCGTTGCGTGTCGTCCGGTTCGCTGCTAAAGTTGGAATCCGTCTCGGAGATGCCGGCATCGTGATCCCGCAGCAGATCTAACGTGGAGCGGGTCAGGGCCCGCGGTGAAGGCGTCGGTACGGGCGTGATGGTGGTTGTTTTCGCCCTCGGCGGTGGAGCTGGTGCCTTCGATTTTTTCGCTAAAAGGAGAGTAAAACAATACTCGTTAGCATATTAGATAGTGAAAGGTTAAAATGTAATTTTTGATTCGCCACTCACCACTAGAGTTCAAGCGCTTCCTTGGCGTTGGTTCGGGCATGTCGTGGAAATCGCGCGGATCCTTCGCATCCGAGCAGCTGGACGAGGCCCGGGAATGCTGATGATGGATGTCCATCATGCTGCCACCGTTCTCACTCGATCGCTGCAGTGTTGCCGCTGGGTCGGGCTCGCGTATGATGTACATTGACGTCGGCCGATTCTTCAGCGTGCTGTACGATGTTTTGGTGTTGATGAGGTTTTTCCGATCCTCCTCCTCCTCCTCCTGTAGCTCCCCAGCGAGCGCACGGTTGTTGTTGTTCGCTTCCACGGCATAACCATTCCGATCGCCATTGGTGGCCTTTGCGTTTGGCACGTTGTTGTTGGTGCTGTGGTTGTTGTTGTTGTTCATAATGTCAACCGGCTTCAGCTCCCGGTCGTACAGGTTGGGTGTGGAAACGTGAAAGTTTTGCCTAGAATACGGAGGTAACTGGGGTTCTTTGAAGAGGTGATCTTCCGGACCCGGCGTCTTCTCGCCCGCGGGTCCCCCGTTCGTCGTGTTGTTGTGCTGTGGTACGCGCGTCTCCGGAATCGAGTTCTGGCTCGGTGGCCGAGGTGCGAGACGTTTTTTGCGCGTCGGCGCTACCGGAGGTCCCATCGAGTGACCGTTGCCGCCGTGTCCGTTGCTCGCAGGAGCACCCCGAGAGCTCGAGCTTACCCCGGACGAATCCATCGAGTTGAGCGAATTGGTGGAACTGTACGGTGAGGTCGTCTTCAAGGGCAGCTTCGAAGTGCGGCTCAACTCCGACGAGGTAATGGATGCACCCCCACCCCCACCACCGCCACCACCACCGCCACCACCACCGGACGACTCACGGGCACTCTTCTGGTGCATCCGGAAGATGTCGCTCGTGCTCAGCCGGTAGTCACTGTTGCGCAGCGTTTCCAGCTCCTTGCGCGACATCAGCCGGATTTCGCTCAGCCCGACCTCGCCGATGTTCATGTCCAGCTCGAAGCCCTGCTGAAAGTCGACCGGATGGCGGAAGAGGTACTTCTGGGCGTCGAGCAGCTTGTCGCTGCACACCATCTCGAGCAGGGTGGAGAGCTTCGTTTTGGCACCGACCCGCGCCACGTACAGCTGATCCCGCGGCAGCAGGACCGTCACGCGGAACGTCTGCTCGAACGGCGTGTTCGGCACCACCGGCAGCTGTATGATGCGGTTATTGTAGTGACTAGAGGCGTCCAGGTTGGTTGTGGACCGGCTGAGGTTCGATGTAGATTTGGAAACTGGAAAGACAAATTCGTTAGCCTAGGTTGACTGACGTTCCGGATTTCATTGTCCAACCTACCATCTTTGTTTCTTTTTCCTAGCAGTCTGTTGAGCGTTGATAGTCCGTTCATTTTGATCGCTTGCTTGCTTCACAATCTGGATCGATTTTAACTAGAGGGACAACGCAGGGTTGTCAGAGCGTTCGCGTAATGAGCTGTGAGTAGCCGTGGAAACGATTTTCTACAGCATCACAATCCTTCGCATATTTATCTTGCTGGTTCTATTGGAAGGAGGTTCTGCAAGAAAGAGGAAGAAAAAACGAAAGACCGTTAAATTAACATCGCTTCACATTATTGCAATCTCAAAAACAAGCCGCTATTTACTATTTACTACGTTATAAAAAGTGCCTTAAAATATATTGACGGAAGGCGCCCACTTTACAATTACGGGGTTGGCGGATGCTTTTCCTGTGCCAAAGCTGAGCCACTAAAGTGCTCGCACGCGTTTATCGTTTCGCGGCGATCGCTCTCGAGTGTGTTTGGGCTACCGTGAGAACGATTGTATGTAATGCACGTGGAAATTTCAGTTGCATCTTGCAGCCCCTCCCCATTCGACCATCCTCCCTCCTCGTTGGGGCGCACACATTGGAAATCTTATTGTTTGTGTGTGGTGGATTGTTTTTTTTTACTTCTCGCCTTGCAATTATTAATTGCAAACTCGAGAGGTCAAGTCACGTGTTCAAGACATACTTGGCCCGGTTCGGTGTGTGAGCGAAAAGCGGAGACAACTCGGTCGAGAGCATCTCCAGAAGCTGCTCGTCGTTTGTTCAGCTTGTTGAAACGCGTAGATAAAACGTTAGAAGTCCAACGACGCCATTTAAGAAGCAGCCGTGAATGTAAGAGAGCTGTTTGATTGGTTATTCGAACAGGATATTGTTATTCATATCCTTCAAAGCGCGAAACGACCGTTTCAGAAAAGCAACAAATGACAAATTATTATTTAATAGACATATCGTAAACTCATCCTGGACAAAAAAAGACGCAATAGTTGATATGACACGGTTCATTATTGATGGTGTTGCAAAACGTTGTCAACAACTCGGGTCCAATCTGGTGAAATTCCACCGCAATCTGATAAGAGCCTGTCAGCTCTTGTTTGAACTTCACCATCCGCTCTTGGACAGTGACGGACGGGGGTGTGGTGGACTCTGACCGACGGCTTTCCCGCGAGTGGCATGTAGGTAGGCAACGATCTCTTAATCGGACGCAGGTGCCTTACCGCAAAGGCCACTTTCCAACTGGCGATAAATGGCCACCGCCGATTGAAGGGATAACGTTGGGGTCAGTCCAGTGAATGTCCCTCCAGGAGCCTATCCACCGGTCATACCACGCACACATCTCATCCATTCATACCGTGCGTTCCTCTATTGCGTTTCGGAACGCGTGACCAAGGACTGGCGCTTATCATATGTTTTGTGTGATTGACGGGCGCATATCACACCGGAATACCTTGGGAGATACGTGTGGCCACCAAACGCACGTTGTTATCGGGTTCGGGTTTTCCTTTCATCGGCCAACCTTGGGTAGGCGTAGCGTGCATTTGAAGGACTTAAATGAAAAGTTTGTAAAACCATAATCGCGTTGTTGTACCGTAAATGCCTTATTCTCTCACACACATTCACAGTCGGAATTTTAAAATTTCGCAACGTATGCACTTGATAAAACAGGAATGCCAGATAAACCCACTTGAATTCAGTATACCGGATATCACGAATTAGTTGACTCACAGGATGCTCTTGGAATATTTGTCGCCGTCTTCAGCTGACCAATATCCGTTCACTAGCGCCGGGATGATTCACCGAACTTTCAATGTGTTTTTATTTTCACCACACTTTCTTTTATGTCTTTTCCGTTTTATTCTGGCCCACTGCTGCACGGAACGGGAGGTTTTATCAATCAATTATGACGTTGGTGGGTACAGGCCAAACTGATTAAAATCTGTAACCGGTAAAAGTGGTAACGTTTCGATGCCAACCAAACAAACACCAAATACGTTCCAGGCACCTTCACAGCACGGCACAGGTTGGACTATCGGTGGAGAGTGATAAAAATTAACTAAAACAAAAGTCGTGTTCGCGGCAATAACTTGGCCGCGGGAGAGATTCCACTTGGCGGTTTCGCGATTCTAAGCGGCAGGGGTAGGTGGCAAAGAGTGACCCCACGGGGGGGATGGAGGGGTTGAGATTGGTGAGCCTCGTGGTCATTGATGTTGATGATGATAACGTTTGGGGCTGGAGCAATGGAGTGAGAGAGAGATAGAGTTAGAGTGAGAGGGGGTGAGGGCACATACCATCATCAGAACAGACAATGCGCCCACAAGTACACGTACATCAATACCGCACAAACACTCCGCCACGCTGAGGCGCAATGTTGATTCAGTCTTTTCTGCAGTTGAGGCGTCTGGTACGTTGGAAGGCACACGTTCAGGTAGTATCTGCCAAGCGAGTCGCGTATCACAGTTTCGAAGATAAGGAAAACCTGCTATAGCGGTTTGATAACAACTCATCTGCAGTGAGAAAACCGCCGGGCTAGAGGTATGCAAACGTAGGTTGCTGACGGGTACTATCAGGTATATGTAAGTAACAGAGATTTTTAACGGATTTTGCGACATAATGGGATGTACTTTCGGGATGTTTAACCATCCAAATAAATTCAAGAAGCTTTGCAAAGCGATCCTAGAAGATTCAATAAACAACTCAGCTATTGTAAGAGAGGAACTGTGCAGAACTTTTATAAAAATTTAACAAAAACAATGTCTGCTAACCTGGATCGATGTTAGCCAAACGTCAGTAACTATGTCTGGTATGATCAAGCGTTCGCGGGTGCCTTCGATATTAACATCGACTTTTAAACTGCGAGGAATGGTATTCTAGTCTCGTCTGGGAACCCATCTAGTGGAAGATCAATCATTGTGGCCGCCAAGTCGGGACGCGTTAGCTAAACACACACACACACAATCAACGAGAAGGCCACCACCCAACGAGATAATCTTTCCAAGCTACGTTCTTGGTTACGTTGCACAATGTACGCGCCAAAGCAACGGTAGCAGCAATTGTTGCTGAGCAATTAGCGTTGATTGAAATGCAGTCTGTACCAGCAACCAATCAACTTCGATCTCGGCTGGAACGATCAGGAAGGTGACACCTTGCTCATGCGCGGAGAAGGTCGGATGTACTCCATCGGCGCTTGCCATGTGATCATTATCGTTAGAGAGCGCTCATCATTTGCATCAGGCGAAAGCAGGCTAATGGTGCGAAAATTGCATCAAACCGGATGCTAGAAGACTATGGGTCTTAGTTGCTGGTTAAATTAGTTGCTGGTTAACGAAAAAAAGAAAACACATAACAAGGATCCTATCGAACCTGGAAGGGTTTTTGTCCTATCAGAAAGGAACAGTCATATGGAGATATTGCAAATTGTTATCTTTCATTGGTGTGAATGATCAGAGGATCGTAGTCACAGACTAAGTTATAACAAACATGAGATACGATCTTTGCCGCTAACAAACCACAATTGTCTCAGTAACTGTTGGCACAAATAACAGTTTTCTTTAACAACCGTTTTGCCAAATAACATCTTCAATCTTTGCGAAAGACAATACGACAACAATCGATTCGTGTTATATCATGATTATATCCGGCACCTAGATAGGATATTAGATTGTGGTTTAACACGAATTTGAAATCAGATTAATCACTGTAAACCTTAAATTCACCATGCACGTATATAGTCTTCTTCCAACTTATTTTCTACACTTCTTAATCTATAAACAAGATTGTTCGCTGTTCTAAAACTTCCTTCAATTTGAGGAAATATTGACGAACGGATGACAAACCATCGATTCATCATAATTATGTCTACCAATCGGTGTCCACTCTCACCGAACATGACCGAAGAATGTGGCATTCTATTACAGATTACTCGTGCTATCCATCACGCGACGATGGCCGGAGGATGACTAGCAGTTCGTAAGCTTCCCCATATCAATGCTATTAAAACAAGACATTTATCATACGATAAGATAGAATACATTGAAGGGAACAACCTCCAAACTGTGCGAAGAAATAGTTATTTGGTACAGCGATGAATACAAACAATTTAAATTATAACTCCCTAGTATCTAGCCTAGTAACCAATAGAGGTGTTGTTAAAGAATAGGCTCTAGTAGTTCTCCACCATGAGAACTTCTATTGGTTATTAACACCTCCAATCAAATGGTGTAGGGAACCAACTAGCAAAAAGAGAACCGATTCTTGATATCATTAAGATTTTGCCCTCCGATAGAAGGTCCCATCGGTTGATCCAGACATTAGACCCACCATAAAACGATGAAAGATCCATCGGGCGGGCGGATGAAAACAAGGTGAAAATAAATATACACACTCCTACATTTGTTCCTCTACGTTATTCTTACCTCCGATATCGCGTCGACGTGGGAAAGCAAGTGAGGAGAAAACCACCACATTTTCCACCCATCAACTCCGCTTCCTTCTACTACTGTTTCTCTTCTAGCAAATGACGGGCGTGAAGTGAAGTCGAATGAAAAACGCCCCGCCTTTAAGGTCACTGATGATAGTGATTACGTGCACCGGAAGGTGATGGCCGGTTTGCTGACGGTTTCCGGTTTGGTGTGAGGAGTTCGGTGTTGACTCGCATCACGATCACGTTGTAGTATGCGGTCGAAAGATCAGAGGCTAACGCGGGAAAACATGTTTCACACCCACACGAGGCCAAGGGAGTCTCATTGCGCCGAAGGTGTACGGAGCGTCTATCGTCCTATCAAAATTGTATCACAGACATGAGAAATGCAATCTGGAGGACGCTAAAGTTCAAACTGTATGAACTTGTACTTGGTACTTGTTCGGTTTGCAAGGTGGGTTGATTTATTTACGTTTTTCCATTCCCAACGTGGGAGGATGATGGGCCCAAACACCAGAGCATGCAAAGCAGCAGCAAGCAGCAGCTCGGACCGTGATTTCCCTTTCGAGCACTTTGCATACAATAGCCGTCGGGTGTACTTGAACGTGCGCGTACTTGTTTACGCATCGAAGGGAGTACAGCAATGTGTTTCCCCCTGCGCACCCACACGCTATCCACTCGCACAGGAACCCTCTCCGCAGGGAAAGGTGAATGGTAATTTGGGCACAAGTGTTACAAATCAGCGGTGTGACCGTGGCTAACAGCTGAATACCACACCACATCCGTTAGGGTCAATTTAGATCTTTATGGAAAATCATTTAGCACCTCCATTCGACAGGTTCTCTGTGGTCGTTTCCTGCGAAAGACATTTGACACCCGCAACGCTCACCAACCTGAAACGCTGATCTGTGCAGCATCGCTGTCCCACCATCCAGCGGAGGGGTATTGCAACCGCGCGTCTTGTCAGTGCGTGCGCTAAAATGCGTTTCTTCGCGATGAAAGGCCCTCGAGGGGGCTCTAATAAGCCTAACGAGTGAGAAGTAGTAAAAGACAAGACCACGAGCGTCAATCAGATCCAGCATTGAGCGAAAGATTGGGAGAACGAGTCGCAACGAATCGATGCCTTTCATTATAAAGGCAGCCTTCAGCACCCCGCCAATTCCCACCCATTTGCATCAGGTGGAGGATAGCGAAGGGAAGAACTCAAAGATCCTCAAACCGACGGCAATCGAGAGAGTGGAGCGTCTTCTTAGCGCCCGGAGAAATATGTCTACCGCTGCCAGAAGTGGTTAATTCAATTTCGCCATTTAACACCGCTCATCCACTTCGTTGTCGTCGTCGGTGTTGTCATCATCATCAGCATCACGATCATCTGCGCTCGTCGTTTGATCGTTTCCCATCAAAAAGGCACTTGAACGGAGGAGGCGACTATTAAGGCGGTGGAATTGAAGGCCTTGCGATTAACTGATGATCTCAACAAGCTTCAATCTTTGACGAGTAGCCGCATTACTCCAGTGCGGTCACGATTGCTTATTGGCAGCGATCGAGGTGAAGATCCTTGATGATCAAATATCCCAAAACATTAGTTGGCATACTCTACGGTGGAGGTTTGGTATGGGTTTTGGAAGGTAAGATCATCCTATATCATCGAAAGAGAAAGCATTAGGAGGGTTCGAGCCGGATCGTTTGGAATGATTCGTTCTCTTACTAAATCTGATCAAGGTCCTCATGTTTCTGCGTCTCGGTTGTGCTTTGGTCTCAAAACTGCGCAAGGAGATTGACTCTTCTATAGCAAATCTAATCGTGCATTCAATGCAACCACACGATGCTGTCATTAGACATCCTGGAGCTGTTGACATCTCACCATCGATGTCATCGACGTTCACCTCTCCCTCCCTACTGGAATGTGTGCTGGATGTCTTCATCCACCAGGCGTCTATGGCAACGCCTAGATCATCAACTATGAGATGCACGTTCGGTCGTAGCAAAAACGACTTACGCAAAAAACCCTGGTGCTGTACTGTCAACAGATATTCGCTACTGCTGTTCGACGTAACACCGTAGCGCCTGAGGATGGCGCGTATTCAATTTCCATTTCAACCGACTCGGTTCGAATTACGATGAGCTCGAACACGAGACGTGCTGCTCATTACGTCCCGGATAGTTCTGCAGGCGGCTTACAGATGGGCGTATAACGAACAGCTACTCCTGTCGGTCCCCGGTTTCAGTCTAACATCAACGTAACAGTTTGCAAAACTTCCGACGATATCCGTTGCTCGTCGAGTACCTCCGTTGCTTCCACTATCGTTCGAAGTGCTGTGTCAAGTGGTGTGACGCGCAAAAGAAAATAAACATCGCAAAGGTGGACTCATTTTAAATTGTGAAGTGTACGATCAAAGCCTATCGATCCACTTGAAGGCTAATCCGCGAGCGATACAAATTGACGCTGGGATGCCACTTTATTGGTTTACTGCCCATAAGCCGCGAGTGGCCTCGTCTTGCATCGAGGCTGATAATCGCTGTACACATAATTAACTCAGAGATAATTGGAAACAGGTGCAATAAACCTTGGATAGGTAGGATGAATTAAGTGTAGTATTTGTTGACTTAATTTTGAAGATAAGTTAATCAATAAAAATCTAATTTTTGTGACTTACAATGCTAAGACTGGAAGGTTTGTTTTAAATATGAATTGTAAAACCGTGATTTTCTAAGGCCAATATCTTTGAATATTTTGTTAATTTTATTAGACGCGGAATCGAAGCCGCGGACAGGTTCCCGATTTTGGTAAGTAGTCATCGTGGCAAACTTGTTTATACGCAGTCACTTCCAACAGACTCTGGTTTCTCCCATACGCGATGAGCTCCAACCACCGTACGTGACTACCGATACACCGATGGAAGCTAACCTTCAACTAACCCCGAAATATCTGGTGACGTTTTGGAAGACAGCGAACCGTTGGTTCCCTGGTTGGTCGAGGAACCAAAAAAAAACAAAACTATCAACATGGTCAGCAAGTTCAAGGCTGGTCACGGACAGAACCGGCCAAAATCCGTGCCCAATATGGGAGGTACCGGTTTGGTGACACTTGCTGCGATGCTCTGGTGTCGCTGTGTTTTCTGGACTCTGGACATCTAAGAATCCAATCCTCGCAAAATAAAACTTTGGGAGAGAATTTCATCCATTCACAAGCAACTAACATCTAAAGACAGGACTCAACAAAATAACAAGTTTTTAAAAGCATATCAATATCAGGAGTGTGCAGACAATACATTTCTTATCGCAAAAATCCACAACCCACTCCGAAGGTCCGGCGAAACCTGTTCCCGGCCCACAACACGAACATGGTGTGATAGGTCTTAGCAAAGGTTCGCGCTATCTGGTGCGCTCCGATTCGCTGTTTGCTTTGGGTTTTGCGGAGGAGGCAACGACTCCGGAATGTTAATTGAGCCAACTCATAGCAAACAACCTCGTCTCGAAGCGATCAGCTACCTTGCCGCCCCCGTGGAAAGCGAAAGAATGGAGAATTCTATCACTTTTTCGTGCCACCGCCAATGTCGAGTGGGGTTTGTTTGAATCGAAAGAATTAATTAGGAATTCCGGCTGAAGGTAACCCTATACGTTCGATAAGGACGCCCAACTCGCCGGTCCGGTACTTCACGGGGAAGGACGAAACGAAGCCAGGTCAGTGGGGTTTACCAAGCAGAAAAGGCGAGATGTCGTAAAAGTTGCCTGGTCCGGCTCTAAAACGACCACGGGGATGATGTCATTGTGCCAGCTTGTTTTGGCACAACTTAATCTGAAGATGGCGAGAACGGTGCGGTTAAAAATGGCCGCTTGTTGGCGACGAGAGAAGCAAATGGAGGTAGGTACAAAGTTGATATAGTTAAAATCAAGCTGGTTTTAAGAAGCCAACCAACCTTGGGCGAAGGTCACAGCAATTGCGCTGCCAAACACTTATCGAGCGGCTCAACTCCTTCCCAGTGCGTGTGGGTTTTGAAGTGCAATCAAAGCAGCGTTGATTGAACAATAAAACAGTTGATAATTGACGAAGTGGCACTGGAATCGGGTTTGCAAAATACGTCTCAATAAAACAGCCGTAAACAAGTCACAAGAAGGATGCCATGGATTGGACATCGTAGACATGCTGAAGGTTCTGCAGCTTAAGGAAGATTGTTGTCGTCTCGCGTTGGCGAATGTTTCTCGGCTGGCAAAACTGGGCCAGCGTGATTTACGGCGCGCCATCGTTCAAACTAATTAGTTCCATCCCGACTACTCTCTCTCTCTCTCTCACGTCAACTCGTTCTTCGGGTGTCACCTTAATTAATCATCTTCATTATAGACCACGGCGTGCAATTGCCTCAACGCGCTGCTACGCTATGATTAATCTCGCTTTTCTATGCAAGGTTTCTTTTTCGCGCGTAACTGGTCAAGAAAAATGGCCAACCAGCCACGGCCGGCCAATGTCACCACCACCACCGCCACCGACTACCGGATGCATTAGAAACCGAAAGGAACATAAAACCCCCGCGCGCGCCTGGAAGTTAATGTTTTATGCAAGCGAATTGAAAAGCGCAACTAGGTCAACAGCAGAAGGCGGTGAGTATTTGTGCCCAATTCTTCGTCCTACCTAGCCGGCGTGAGGACGATCTTGGTGGGTCTCATTTAGCGTTTGATTGGGAAGACACAAGCGGCGGTTCAACGACTCGTGCGACTAATTCCGGCAGTCGTTGGAGCGGCCAGTTCCGTCGATTGTCGTGAGAACCGGTGACAAATCGTGGCCATTTCGATTCCTAACCGCAACCGGTGGTTTGTTTGAGTAGCGCAGTCGAAATGACGCCAGCGGCCCCAGTTGTGCCCCAGTTGCCTTTTGCATCATCTGCAATGATGACGCTTTTGAGGGCAAATATTTGAATTAAATTAGAAGGTGTTCAAGAGCGCAGGAGCGATGGTGCAACACGGATGGGTTTGGGATTCCACTGAGGGGGTTTTGGTCACACGGTTTACCAAGTATTTTCGGACGCTGTTGGTGTACGCGGGAGAACGTTGGTGAGTACGAACTACCAGTTTCGAGACAGAGTATGCTTGTTGGTAAACAAACAAGCTTGGTGGTGCTGAAGATTTATCTCCTATCAGCTCATAGGCTAGACGATGACCACCGTTTTATGGTACACCGCTGTTAAGGAAGTGACTCGTAAGACGCGAAACATCTCCTCTTGGAGTTGCCACATAATTCTAGCGTTGAAGGTTCTTCACTTAATGAAACCTGTGTTCTTTCCCCTCGGGCTTCTTCTTCCACGACGCTCACAATTGCTCTCACTGTCAGCACTCAGGTTCCACGAAGATGTACTGACCTCCGTTAGGAAACATTACGACGAACCAACAAGTAACACCGGCGAACGCTAATGTCAGAACAGCATGCAAACGCCACAGTTCTTCCGCCCTGCGGAAGGTAAAACCGGCCGGCAGAAGCTGACAGTGCAAGTGCTCGTGCGAACGCAAACGGGATGAAACGGTAGTATGCTGTTACCGGTAATTACACAACCGACGTTTTGCCGAGCAAACGGTCCGATGTTGGTCCGATGTTGTGATGTGTGTTTTTCGTTCTCTACGACCCATTACTTAACACGTCTTTTCCTAGAGGCCTCTCTCCAAGATCGCCCCACGCCCTCAACCGCAAACACCACGCCCGTTTCGCGAAATCAGCTCGTTATCAGCGAACTACGGACCACACTACAGCTTCAGGTATCCGAGAATGCAGGCCAAAACACTTGCGGTGAGACAGGAGAAAAGGTCAATCCCGAGCCGAGGCGGTTAGTGTTCATGGCTTCCGTGCATACAGAATTCGCCCTCGAGGAGGTTGTTCCGTATTATGACCACATCATGTAAACCTTCCTCTTCCTGTTCCTGCCACATTCTTCAACGGCGGAATCTGCGCTGTTTGTTTCGTTTGGGAAACTCCCAATCGCTTGCCACACTCTTGCTACCTCTTCGTTTGATTTTCTTTACGTTTGAAAAATCTAAGGTATTTCCTCCTAACCACACGGTGAACTCCGCGTGTAGAAACTTGGGAAACAGAGACGTTCTCACCGGCGATCGAGAGCGGATTAATCAGCCGTTGCTAGGGCGGCCAACTGTGGTCTCCGTTCCCGCGTGGTTGCTCTGATCGTTTTCGTTCAATCCCTCTGCGGTTCCCTGTATGGTCTCGTTGGCCGGCGTAGCGGTCCCGTAGGAATTCCACTATTTAAATCGAGCCTCCAGCGACCCAAACAATGGCGCTGGCAGAAGGTCACGGACGTCACGGCGGGTTTGGCTAGAAGCAGGAGGGGCACAATATTGTAAGCAATAAATATGTAGTGCGGCGCATGAAGAAAGAACCGTTTGCATTTGGAGCGGCTCATAAGATGGGGCCAATAATGTTATCTCGCTGACCTCCGGTTTGTGTATGGCAAGGTAAGGGAAAAGCGAGTGTAACAGGACCGGGAGCTGAAGAAAAACCATCGCCATGCGCAACTAGTGTGTATTTACCGAAGAGCGCAACGCGGGTTTCTTTACAAACAACGGTGATTCAACGGGTCTTGTTTAACTTGCTTTGATTTTCATTGTTACATATTTATATTAAGATCATCTCAACAAGCGAAATCAAAAGAAACATTTCAGCAACTTCTTGGAAATATTCATCAAACAACTGTAAGGAAGCAAAACTGGAAAAGTTCGCATCTGAAAAAAGAAATATCAATCATCACGTTTATCATACATCAACATAACACTTGCAACGCTTTGGAGCTTTACCGTAATTAAACATTTTGTAACAAGACGTGTTATTACAAGTCAGAGATGTTTCTATGATAGCGATAATTGGTTCCCTTCTATTAATTACCCTCCGCACGTTACTATCTGGACAGAACGGTTTTATTCCAGCGGGAAAAATACGCTGCGTAGGTCTGCCGTATTTGTGTGTTTAAAAATGCATTAGAGCATAGCCATCTTTCCATCAGCGATCCACGCACTCACACACCTACATCCTCATCCCCATTAACCCTATTAGACCGCGCACTGAAGAAACTGCCAGAAAAGAAATTGAAGAGAACGCCACTTTTCCACTCCTCCTAAACTGGGACAACTGGAGTGGAGTACTCGAAGGGTGGAATGGCTTCCCCTGCCTTCGACTCGCAATATACCACTCATTTGTCAATTATCTTCGTTTATCAAAATGACATGATCAACGTCGGGTCTAAAATTGACGACCTCCGCAACAGCCATAGGGAACCTGTGCAACCGGTGAACTCGAACGGGCTGAAGAAGAAGAAGCACCTCGAGTGGCGCATACTTCCGCTGAATGACCTGAAACGGTAATCGTGCATTGCACGCGGTCTAAATCAAACGGCGGAGACGACGACAATCGAAACCGAAAATTAACTCCGCCTCACGAAACACGACAACAAAACCAACCCGCTATAAATCATCAACCGCGCGGCTTCCTGTCTTTTGGGCCTGGCGTGCTCTAGCTCTAAATCTTCGGTGGACGCTGACTGAAGAGGCGAGTATATTTTTTTGTTCAACGCCTGACATTGAGCTAACGCCCGAACCGTGCTTCACTATCAACCACCTGCTGGGGATACCCTTTTTTCATCCCTCTATTTAGAAACGAACCTGGGGTCTTCCAGCTTCCAATTCAAAGTGTACAGGTTCTTTTGGGATAAATTCATCTCGAGTGGCCAACGGGTCGCATTACGGGATTTAGTTTTTCGGTACAAGAACATCACAAGGTAGGTTATCCGTACTGGACCTCTTCTCCGATTATGCCTTTATATTTTCTACACAACCACAAATATGCAGTGTGTCCTCGAGCGACTGGTCGTTCAGAGACGCCCAGGAAAGGAGAGATTCATTTGTAAAAGTCGCCTACTTCACCGAACCGATGATAAATGTCTTATCCACACCTTCCCCTCGACACATGGCACGATCTTCAGGCGGGAGAACGAGTTTAGGAGTATTTGGCATTATGAAGCTTTCGATGATGACGATGATGGGCCATACAGGATGACCTCCAAAAAGTCTTCGGGGACGATGATGGTACACCCGCCCGAAAGTCCTCTGCGTAGGCACTCCGTTTTCTCCGGAACCGGTTTGCGTTTTATGCTTCGAGGGGATTTCGGCGGCGGTCGGCTTTTCTACTCCAACGTTTCCGATTCTCTGCAGCGGGGTAAGATGCGATGCTGCGGAGGAGGATCAAGCGCGACTCTCGATCAAGTGATCTCTCAGCATTTCTCTTTCTTCCGCTCCAGCCTGCGATTGCCGAGGTGGAATCCACTTCGAACGCGAATAGGAGGACGATGAGGAACCTCCAAAAGTAGGTTAGAGCCCGCTCACATATGTTTACGGCCTCGACAAAGTCCGAGAAGGCGACTGAGCGCGGGCCCACTCGAGGGCGATCGTGATGTGAGCCGTGCCCGCATCCTCCCGGCAGAGAACTCCCGACTCCGTCCCGTGCACCCGACGTTTGGGTGCTGCGGGAAAAGGGAAATGAATTTCGCATCCCATCGAGCGGCGGCATTCAAACATTCCATCGCTTTGGGGCGGAAGGCTTTCTTCCCGAACGGCCACGAACACCTTCGTTGCTCGCGGGCCGCAGAAATAGGCTTGGCCCCGGCCAAGGGATACACGCGGAGTCCCGATGGATGATCAATGAGAAAGCTTCCAGCCAGAGGTTCGGGAGAATGTCTATTCGGAGCGGAATGGAATGCGACCGCCCAGCTCGGGAGCCCGACCCGATGCTACCAACCAACAAACGGCGTACCAGCGGATGGTGGTTCAGCAGACGTGTTATTCCTAGAGGAGTTGGCGCTCTGTTATGCGCTGTGAGGCAGGTTAGAGCTCCGCCAGTGCCAGGAGAACACCCGGAGAAATCGCGATTGCTTCTGCACGATCCATATCCGAGAGCTCTAATCCTGGTGCAGCTCGTGGTGCTCGTATGGAGTGGAAATGCTCGACATAACAATAAACGGCCAGATTTATATATGCGCAGAACCCATGACTATCCGGATCACATTCCACCAGAGGGGGATTTGTTCTAGTTAGCACTTGAACGAGTACTAACGATTTAGAAACGGAGTAATCAATAGAACTCTATCTACTTGGACCATTGTAGCTATATACAAATGTAAGAAATTTCCGCACGATAAATCCGTAATCGATCATTATGACTTGCAACGGAATTCTTAGGCAGGTCGTGAGCATTCACGGCGATTGGAGATATCTTTCAACCTTGGACCTTCATATAGCCAAGCATATTACTTGTCAACGCCAAATGAGCATATGGATTTTATCGCTTTAGCGTGCGTCAATGTTTTTGTTTCAAAAAGTGTATCTTTATATGTTATACAAGTTACTGATGTTTTCTGGACTCTGCTAACCACCGTCTTTCTATTACATATGTTCATAATACCTATGTTATATTTTGTATATGCAAACCGCTGCTCAAGGTATCTAAAGTATCAAAACAATGCCAAAAATCTCTTCAATTTCAACATAATACCGATTGACAGGTCAATCGATCGATCGATTACATTTTGACCACTGTAAATCACTTAAGTACCACTTTCGAAGTAGTGCTCTGTATAAAGCTAGGCGTTGTAGCTGGACGTTCCCTGTCACTAGACCGTGGAACTGCTCCTTAGTATTTTAAATAAATAATGCATCAACATTTATCATTTCATTTGGCTATAGTTCCCTCAAATACCCGATCGCAAGAAGGTCATTTTTTCAGGGTTATCAAAGCCGGACGTAGAATTATCTGTATGATCTTGACGTTAACGACACATATGGCAAGGTTGTTCGGATGACTTCGCGGCGCGAAAAGGCCAATTCTGCATGGAAAGCTCGGTCTGAAAAGACGACGAATGAAAGAGACAACGCTGACATACATAAAAAATGCACAACAATCGACTGGAAGTAGGTTTGTAGGTGGTAACCCGAGCAGTCGCCAATTTTGTCTCTAATGGGTTTCACGCCTGGGACAATCCATGCGACGAATGCAAAGTCACGACCTCCTCGTCGCTGTTCGTCGTGGTTTCGCTACGCTACCTCCTCGGGACAGAGTATGGTTCCCCGTGGTGATAGCTTTCAAGGACTTTCTAACAACTTGCAGAAAAAAGGGGTTGGAGTGGTGTAAGAGATACACTTTGCATAAATTCCCGGTTTTGTCTTAAACACCAGGCAAGTGACTCTAGATTCGCCAGATTGGTAGGACATTTCACAGATACTTCCAACAGGCATATAGTGAAAGGTCACTAACATA
>KE524001.1:28018-38237 GCA_000441895.2 Anopheles sinensis | reverse complement strand
CAAATTGTTGTGCACATCCGGACGTGGTGGTGCTTCCCGTTGGCATTTTGCAGCCCAAGATGGCACGTTTTGAGGCCGGAATTTATGCAGCTGCGTACGGCATATAGCGTTCACAAACGGAAGCTGGAGACGCATACGCAAGCGGAAGCGAAGCGTACGGTATGTCGGTGAAAGCTTAACCCCCGATGGAGGCGCCTGGTGTTTCGTACCTTTTTTTCCTTCGGTGAAGAAGCAACGAGGTACAGAAATAGCCATCCGTGCATTTTTCACCCCATTTCTACGCCTCCGCCCCGCGCTTCAAAAAGAACGTTTTTGACGATTTGAGGTAAAATTGTTCGGAGAAAATGGGAAAAATGTTTCTACACCTTCCCACCAGGTCCGGATGCGGCCCCCGGAAAAGTTTCGTCGACTTGCCGGTTAGGTTAGGTGCTTCCCTAAGTGGTCACGTGCGCGCGCCCACTGCTGGGTGATGTAGGCCAAAACTTGTTTTTCCAGCTCTTTTTTTCCCCAAACATTTCGAGTGGATCAAGCGCGGAGGCGATGAAGTTTTGTGTGTTTCGGTGCTGTTACTTTATGCGGCAGGCAAAAGTTAGTAAAAACGGCTTCATGCATTGTCCAAAAATACTCTTCACAGGCTCCATGAAAAGCTTCCTTCCGAGAAAACAAAACAAAGAACTACAGAATAGGCGTACAAGCACACAGGCATCCATTCTTTCGGCGAGCACTTTTGGCTCCGGGAAAAGAAAACGGTCATGCATCGAGAAGTTCGGCGTTGGTAGTGCTTCAAAACGCCGGACGCACAACAATGGCGTACCTTGCAGAAGGCAAAGAAGTAAAAACAAACACAATACAAACATGAACAAAGCGGTAATAATAATAAAGTGAATAAAGAAAACCAGTGCCCCCCGAAAGCGGCTCCGAGAGGGAAGATTTTTCTCCGGGCTGCCGAAGTAATGTTTAGGATGTTCATACGGCGCACATAAAACGAAACATCGCAAGCACACACCCACACATACACCGTTTGGGACGACGGTTCGGGAAGTGGTGGGCTAGCAACATGGTGTTGTTTCCGTTTTGATGGCCGACAGGCAGCAAAGTTATCACACGCACCGGGTCGGGCGGGGATGGTTTCCATGCCGAGCGTTATGCGGCGAGATGAAAATGATGATTGTCGGTACCAAGGAGGAGGAAAAATCAACCACCAACACCCCCTGGCAGGGCTCAATGAGATGGAAACGGTAACGGGCATGTTCGGAGCGAAAATTGTGACCAGTTCTTAGGCTGAAATGGGAAGACAAACCCGAGAACGCCGGGGACCATCAATGTCTTCTTCCAGTCGGTTTCCGGCGATCGCATCAGATCGCGCGTCTGTGTGTGTGTCGATGGAACCGAAATTGACAGACTGTTGAGATGGGATCGGGCGACGTTCGGGACGCCGGAAGTGCCGAGACGCCGGACGCCAGCCATCGTCGAATCGACAGGCGGTGGCAAAGCGGAAGTATTCAAACTTCACGCTCGCTCGGAACAAGTTTTGCCGGTGGGATGGTTGACTGGTGACCGGTGTCTTCGTCTCATTCAATCCGAATCACATCGTCAATGTCTACCATTCGTGCCTTCCACCGACATGGAGTCGATGTGCCGCCCCTTCTGGTTGGTTCCGCTGATGGCGTATTTCTAAATGATGATTGAGATTAGATTCCTTCAGTTCGGTTGCGTGCGGTTTCGCTTCGTGCGGTATTTTATTCAACCAACAACCAAGAATGAAGCGATGGCACAATGGTGGAAAGGAACTTGGGAGGGGAAGAGGAAAAGATGTGTCATAACAGGTTGGGGCAGGCCGGTGCAAAAGAAAAGTCATTTCATTGCCAACAAAATTGACAATCGAAAAACATGGGCCGGTAAAAGATAGGCCGTGAGGAACAAAGGATGCTCCTCCTCCAAGGCGTTGTTGAATACATAATACTGCGAGCAATCAGAAGTTCCCGTTGAGGATGTCGATGAAGTCGAACTGCTTGACGAAAGCATTTAGGTGTGAGAGAGTTTCTTGAAAATAGATTAAATCTGATACAACCGAGCCCGACTGTTAGGAAGACTAAGTGTGCACAGTTTGTTGATGTTGATGAAGGATACGTATCGAAGATGAAATGTCGTTGACGTTGATTGACCAAACAAAGCTCTTCATGTCGGTAGTGGGAATCATTAATAATTTTATACTGATTCGACTGATAGAAAAGAATCAAAACATGTGTATTTTCGACACCTCTTTCTTTGCTTACTACAACGAGAGTGTATAAAGTTGAATCACATTGAAAACATACAAATTTATTAATAAATGCAGAAATAACTAGTTTGTTAAACTGCTGACAAATATGGTGTTTATATTAAAAGGCCATATTGTAACACCTGTTCTAGTTCACCGGAAACATTCGTGAAAAAAAACTTATATTCTAGTTTATGATCTCGATGGACTCGCTATGTGCGTCGAATGTTTTATCTTTTTATTTTCGTCCCCACCGGATGGAATTTAAATACGCAATTGTGGGCAATAAATAAGGCACAAACCAATAATATCACCCCACATGAAGCCATTGACGCCCCTGCGCGCCCGTCACGACACGTCACAAGTATCGCCCCCCACCCTAATCGAGCCTAGGATCGGTCGCCCCGTTTTGCTCGATCGTTGGGCCAATAAACGTTGGCGCATAAAGGGAGAAATATGAGCACGTTTTATTGTTTTTCGTCGCCGAAAGTGCGCTTTCCACCCCCCACCCAAAACGGTTTCCGACGCGAGAAAGTCGAAAGACAACAAATATTTAACGGCCAGCGTCGTGGTCGTTGGAAGAGCCCTTCTCGTTCCCAAAAAAGAAAAGCACGGTCTACGTCAATGACACCCTGCGGGTGGGAAAATTTGGAGATTGGAGACACCGTTTCGGTCAATCGAAGTAAATTGACGTTGTGGGTGGGTGATGGCGTCGGTAGGTAGAAGGGTAGCCAAATTTATGATATTACGCGGAGAAGGTGGAGGTCAAGAAGTCGCTCGGAAAACATGTGTAGGGTGGTTCCATTTATTTCAACCCAGTACGGGAAACATGGTGTAAAGTTTTCGTGTTACAAACGAAGGACAAACATTGACTCGCGCTTAAATTTTGGTATGACTTTCGAAGGAGGAATATTTGTTACGATATTCATGTGTTGAATTTACGCATGTTGTTGAAAAAGGCGATATTTTAGATATGTATGAAAGACAAACAACACCATTTCATAAGATAGAAGAATGTTCGTGATGTTTGAATAATTCAGGAAGACCTTGCTTTTTGAGTAAGGTGTAAAAATCAACTCGCTTGTGATTGTAGAGAAACACACTTCACTTTTCATTTAACCAAAGTCTCAACAAGGAAGTAAAGCCCACACTGAATATGAGCTTTAAAATCAGCCGGTTTTGCGCAATCAAATATGGAATTTAAAGATCACACTTTTCCAGCATCGTCACGTGCGCGATTGTTCGGAGCGGGCGGCAAAAATATGGTAATATTTTTAGCTTCATTAAGTCGAACAACAAGAAGATGGTACACCATTTCCACCCTCTCCATTTCGCGAATCAAAACTAATGAAGACAAATACGGTACAGCAGCCGGAAAAGCTTCCCAGTCTAATCTCATCGTCAAAGTTGCTCGGCGACGACACTGGGAGGGAGAGTGAGAGAGGGGACCGGTAAGTGCCGTGCCGAAGGATGATTATAAATTACTTCTTCAATCTCGGTTGACGATTAATTATTGCGCTAGGAAATGGTGCCGCATGTTACCTACCCTCCGAATGAAAGTACGAGCTTTTCCATCGCTTTTCCGCGGGATGTACTAATTCTTGTGGCATTCGGAAGGGCACTGCCCGACCACGCTTTCAGAGGGATTTTCCACCACCAATCCACCCACCATCAATCACATTGCTTTGATGTTTTTCGATGAAAATTCCGACGGGAGGAAGTTTTCGCAAAGTGAACCGAGGAGTCTTTGATGTGCGCGAGCTTTAGAAGGGCTCTGTTTCGAGTCCGTACTCTAAAGCAAAGGGGTGGAACTATTTGAAAATGAATGAACATTTAACATTTTGAAACTGAGGAGGCTCTTAAGCTTTTGGAATAGCTTAAGAAAGGACAATGCAATCCTTGCAATTAAGAGAGAAATGTTGCGGTTACATTTCTTTAAATCAGAACCGCACGATTAAGCTCGTAGGACAGAAAAGGAAAATAAAATTACTGAATGTTTAGTTGAATTGCGACAAGAACAAACAGATGGTTAATATCAAATGTATTGAGAGCAGATGTTGTCGTTGATACTTCACAGGACACTTTCTAGATATTTTTATATTGATTCTTTTGGAATATAAATTGTTGTCGATACCACAATGCTTTCAAACATTGCTTGTTCGAAGATTGCTTTACATTTGCACAGGAAATTCTATAAATAATATCGACAGGCGATCCTTTTCACCACCGGCGGATTGTTGTTCGAGTGAAAAAGGGTTGAATATTATTTTCTAGCAGCGCGTGGAATTAGTTTTTCGTAATTTTTCAACGAAAACAAGCGCTCAAGGGAAAAGTAAAGAGCATAATAATTGATTCCTAGAACAAGAGGATCGTCATTCGTGTTTTCCAGAAATTTATTTTCGTTTCCATCGATTGCGTTTGCTTTTTGGCTGGCAAGGAACAGGGGATTTTATGACAAAATTAGCTTCCCAAAAATAGGTTCGCGTAGTCCGTAGGCTCGGAATTTTTCTTCCTATCGCTCATTGTTTATCGCTCAATGGTATTAAATTGATGTTTCTCCTAATTTACCCACCCTTTGGAAAGATGAGGGCTAAATATACGTTACAAAGTAGGAGAATTGTTACGTTCATCGTACGAAAATATAAAACCCTTAGATTATTAGCGATTCAAATCAAGTCTATTTTTGCTTTAGTCGGTATTTGGAAAATCTTTGAATTCAACTAAGGAAACAGTATAAAATGGAAATCGTGCTGAATTATTTTGCAAAGAAGAATCATTCAGATTCACAACGCAGATAATTTTAGTCCAATAGATTTTTCGCTACTCTTTTGTTGTTTTTTGCTGTCAGATTTTTTAATACAATAAACACGACAGCGAGAGGTTGAAAGATTGAAAAAATTGCTCCCTGGGGTAAAACGGTCACGTAATGTGGAATGATTTTGTGACTTTAATATTCCGAGTCGCATGCCGGCCGCATTTATCAATCTTTTTTTTTTCTTATCGACCCTTTGCGGCGGCCGATAAACAGTTACTTTGGTTGATTAAGCCCATGCCATTGGTAACGTTGCACGAAAGTAAAAATAGCAAACGAAAACAATTTTTAAGAAAAAAAAACGATACTTTTTTTTCTTTGGAAAGGCATTAAAAGCACCAAAACATTTTGGCAAAAGCAACCTCAAATTCGAAGCAAACAACCCGGGGATCGTAAGGGTTTGAACGGTCGGAAAAAATGGCTCTCCTTCCTTGTTTGATTTTCGGTTACATCATTGTGGCGCAGCATGAGTTGCGACAGCTCCGGCTCCAGTCACTTTGACATTTAGGCCCTGCGGCAAATCCGGCGGACCACAGATCCTCCTGAGGTCCTGTGAGTGTGTATGTATTTTTCTGCTTTGGTTCATTATCTTTTCATCTCAAGATTCATACACTCTTCTCCGTGTCGAACTGGCCGATATCCCCGCTTGGGTAGCGTACTACTGGCAGCATTACCCAGCGGGAGATGGAAGCTCCGAAAAATGCCCGGCTCTTCAGGATGTTCCACAAAACCCGCCATTTGGGCGGCGCGTGGCTTCGCTACGTGAGTGCGTTTGCTTTTCGGGTGACACGTTCTCGTGTTGATTTATTATATCGACTCCGAGGAGTGACACGTTTCATTAGCAGCCACACCTCCCTCCTTTGCTTTACACGCTGCAGCTGTCGCCCCCGCGGGCACGCATCGACTCTTTTCGACTGGTGAAACTGGCCCAACATTGCTGCACGTCGTCGGATGACTCAACGGGGCAGAAGATTTATGCCATCATTGAAATGTGCCCTTTCGCAACCGGCTACGTGATCGGTTTTGATCGAAAACGTCGTAACCTTTCATGCAGCCTCAATAATCAGCACCGATGGGTCTGGAAGACCTGGAGGGCACGCCCGTTGTTGCCAGTGAAGTAGAGTGGATCTTCTTCGTCCGCATCCCTCCGGGCGCATTGCTAAAAGCAACTGCTGCATCAAAAAAGTACATTGTGGCACTTCTGGGTGGGATACATTTATTAGGGGCAAGCTAGGAAGTTAGATAATAATGAATCTCTCGAGGTTCCTTAAAGTTACGTGAAAAAAGATACTATGCTTATATTCACTCCATCGAGCTGAGATGTAAAGTTTTGATAACAAAAAGAGCGCAAACGCGAGACGGACAATCGATAGCTACAAAACACCAGGCGCCTCCATTTCTGGGGTAAACTACCAGGCGTCTCCATAAACTCAAGCACACTAAATAGGACCTTCAAAATGGATGAAAATTGTAGGTGGTACCACGTTAATATAACCGAACTTCCTGTTTGCCTGATTTCCAGTGACGTCAGCCATGTCGTAGCCTCAGGTCCTGCTGAGAGTGAATGGTTGACAGCGAAGTACAGTGTGCTGTTCGGCACCGCAGGATATTTTCCCTGCCTTGAGAGTGGAATTAGCAAGGAAAAGCTTGAAGCATTGTATGCACGACGTGTTTGTTAGGGGTGAATACTGGTTAATAGAAACTCCAATATTATTTCAGCTAAGATTACAGTTTGAGCTATGTTATGTAGCAAATCATCAGCTATGCTATTTAGAACGAAGTTTATGTTTTAATGTTCGTTTTGCATAACTCAAAAGTCATAAATATATCGTACGTATTATGATTGAATAATAAATTGTAAAAATGTGTTTTTGAAGAAATATATTTTAGACTCGATCAAGTCACTGTATCATGCTAAATTTAAAGACAAAATAGAAAATCAAAATCTATAGGTTCATTTTGAGTAAGATTCCTGCCAAAATTGATAATTTTCAATGATAAAATTAGCTCAGTCATTTGCATCGTTTCTTTTTCGTGTGCTATCTACTGATAGAGTATGACTTCAATGGCAGAACATACCTTCATGATAGTCTTCACTGTCGTTGAGCAAACAGTGTAATACAGATAGAGCAAATCGTAATGATTTAAAAAGATGCATTTGATGCTTTTTATAATGAAAAAGTCCTATTGTCCTACACTATACATAGACGGATGATCCAAATGCTAAAAAACCCAACACAAAAAATATAGATATGCAAAGAACATCATATTATCGTGAAGATAGTTTGTGATGGAAATAACTAAGGTAAGTGATCCCGTAGTGGTGTTAGTACATACCATTATTGGTTGTTGTGGAATAAAATCCTAGCTCTGCGGAGAAAGAATTTGATAGCGTTTGTCCAACTATGAAATGTTTTTTGATTTTTTACCGAGTGTTCAAATGCAAAACCTTTCCACTCCGTATTGCGTTCTTTACAATCATAAATTACATAATATTGTTAGTTACATGACTAAATGTGCCACTGTAGACATCATTACCAATCCTTGAAAATAAATTATTATTAAAATTTTTCTTGAAAATTGTTGCTTAGATTTCTAACCGGTTATTCGGTAATTTTCGAGTAATTCGAGAAGAATATTTGGATTCAAAGTTGATCCCTGTCTGTAAGCGTGGATTAAAAATCAAATGTAATAATTTAAAGAAGGCTATGCTATGGAACATCCCTAACGGTTGGTTTTCTTTAAACCCACCAGCAAAAGAACCACAATTATGCGTTCGATTGGCTCCGAAGGTACCGAGAGCACGTCAGTTGAACCGCTCTGAGGCGGTCTGCAAGAATATTCACGCCCAGCGCCAGTCGGTCAGTGGAACCGTAGCCGTAGCATGCCCGGAGCTGGCACGAAGCAAAACGGAACGAAAATCAATACCGTCCACCAGCCCAAGGTGGCCTCGCACTCCGGTTTGCGTCCTTGCCACAACGAGCAAGGGCGATTACAGAACCCGGTACACATTTAACGACGCTTGAGCCGCGGAATTAATTGAAATCGATTTTTCATTCCTAATCAGCATTAGCATTCGAGGGCATCGCAAGAGGGGGAGGAGGAGCCGAGAGCTGGTTCTGCTCCATTTATTTATTTTTATACTGAATACTCCCCACAAAAGCCACACACACTGTCGTTTGGCGTTTTTTGTACTCTCTCTGTTCTTCTGTCAAGATCAATTTCCCCAACCCCACACTTCTGATCGAAGTTTTTCCAATGTTTTTCCTTCCTTCAAGTTCCGCATATCGTAACTCGGAAGCCAAAGCGCGATGGGATGTGCGATAAAGCCTAAGTAGCTACAGCGTAATGTGTTTGTGAGGAGAAGCTTTGCGCTCTTTAAATGGAAATCTGGTTTTGTGTGTGTGTTTGTGGAGTCTTTATTTCTTTGCATTGTTCGGTGGATGCTTTCTGAGGATTTAGAGAATTTAAAGGATCCTGGATTTATTATGCGGGTTATCAGTGTCCTGTAAAGTTATCAATTTACGTAACCCCATATATGTTTTTACTGGTTTTTAAGTGGAAAAAGTTACAACGATTATAAAGGAAATTCTACATTTCACTTGTAATCTTCGTATGATCGTTACGTAAATAATTATAAAGTTAATTTCGGCAATGATGGGACTACTTCTACACGTGGCACGCTTTCCCGGTGTGCTCCCTCGGTGACCCTCGTTAAGGGTTTATGCTCCACACATTTCCTTTCCCTGAATTCGTTTTCCACATTCATTATTCACGAATCAAATTACCATCGACTGGAATGGCGTGCACGAATGACCTTGTTTCGTCGCCCGTCCTCCGCTAGCCACGTTCGTGACCTTTCTGCCTGTTCCGGGCGTCCTTTCTCCGGACTTCACAAAAGCTAACACAACTTCACGCACACATCACCGACTGTGTGTACCTTGGTAGCGTGTTCCGAAACGAGGAAGAGAACGATGGACCGATGGGTTGGATTAAAGTACGGAAGAAGGGCCGCTAGAGATGGAGATGATGGGAATGGACCACGTGCACATTCCGATTGGTTTTTCCTCGGAATGCAGCAGCAACCAGCCCGAGTCCACCCATGCCAAAATCGACAAAAAGTTAGAAAGCCTAACAAAGCTTTCCGTTCGGGCAAGGGAGAGCGGTGAAAAATGTTCTCGTATTTATTTTCAACCTTAACTCAATGTCGTTCAACCCGAGCGGATGACGCAGGACGGGTGTCGAAAATCATCTGGTAAATATATTGGATCGAACGGCAGGTGAAGCTTACCTACGTTCCATCAAACTGTCCAACGAACTGTCGAGCTGGATTAGAGGCTGCAAAAGTAATGGACTCTACTAATGAACTCGCGTGCCTGTCGTTGGATGGTTTTCCAACCACAAACATTCCAGATGCTGTTAACGGTTTTCCAGGTGTTACATCGATGAAAGAAATCTGTTCCGTTTGCACGGGCAGAATGAGAAACTGCGGTATAATGTACCACCGTTGTCTAGTTGATGCGGGATGAAGCTGATCAAAATTCCATCACCTAGTATCTGGTCATTTATCAATACCGTTTACCAAATATTTAACAGTATCTATAATACTTGAGCGTAACAACAATCTATATTGTTGCTTAAACTGTACATTTCTTCTCTCTGCAGCTGAACAGATTTTCTCATCACTAAATTACTTTCCAAAACGAGACTGACAAAAATCTTCGACGCCGGCGGCAAGTTATAATCTGCGCATTATCCTTTTCGGGGATGGATTTGGCGAGGAATTAATATCACGATACCAGATTTCGCTGGCCCAGTCTTTTTCCCTCTTCCTCTATGCGTTCCCTCCATCTCTATCGCTTATTTTCGGTTGCTTGATTGCTTGGTTTTTTTTTTTCGCCTCAAAGAGGCCGAAGGTCGAAAGTCTTTCATTTACCCCGATGAATTGAGTCAGGGATTGGGAAGGGATAATAAAACGTCGGCAGACAAGGGATTAACGCGATGGGTGCTATTTTTGTCGTTAGATTTCTATAAGCAAAAGTGTACGAAGCTAGCAGAAGTACAATTCAAGAAGGTTGGAGAACAAAATAGATTTAGAATGAATGGCTTAAGCCTACGGATGGAGAAAAAAAAAGCTACAATGGAAT
>KE524001.1:15876-27998 GCA_000441895.2 Anopheles sinensis | reverse complement strand
CGTTAAGGGTTTATGCTCCACACATTTCCTTTCCCTGAATTCGTTTTCCACATTCATTATTCACGAATCAAATTACCATCGACTGGAATGGCGTGCACGAATGACCTTGTTTCGTCGCCCGTCCTCCGCTAGCCACGTTCGTGACCTTTCTGCCTCTTCCGGGCGTCCTTTCTCCGGACTCCACAAAAGCAAACACAACTTCACGCACACATCACCGACTGTGTGTACCTTGGTAGCGTGTTCCGAAACGAGGAAGAAAACGATGGACCGATGGGTTGGATTAAAGTGCGGAAGAAGGGCTGCTAGAGATGGAGATGATGGGAATGGACCACGTGCACATTCCGATTGGTTTTTCCTCGGAATGCAGCAGCAACCAGCCCGAGTCCACTCATAGCAAAATTGAAAAAAAGTCAGAAAGCCTAACAAAGCTTTCCGTTCGGGCGGGGGAAAGCGATGAAAAAATGGTTTCGTATTTATTTTCAACCATAACTCAACGTCGTTCAACCCGAGCGGATGACGCAGGACGTCGAGCGGCAATGCGACGGGTGTCGAAAATCATCTGGTAAATATATTGAATCGAACGGCAGGTGAAGCTTACCTACGTTCCATCAAACTGTCCAACGAACTGTCGAGCTGGATTAGAGGCTGCAAAGTAATGGACTCGACTAATGAACTCGCGTGCCTGTCGTTGGACGGTTTTCCAACCACAAACATACCAGATGCTGTTCGGGCTTTCCAGGTGTTACATCGATGAAAGAAATCTGTTTCGATTGCATGGGCAGAATTGATAGTTGATGCCGGAGGAAGCTGATCAAAATTCCATCGCCGAGTATCTGGTAATACCGTTTACCAAATATTTAACAGTATCTATAATATTTTGAGCATAATAATCTATATGGTTGCTTAAACTGTACATTTCTTCTTTCTACAGCTGAACAGATTTACTCATCACTAAATTACTTTCCTAAACGAGACTGGCAAAAATCTTCGAAGCCGATGGCAAGTTATAATCTGCGCATTATCCTTTTCGGGGATGGATTTGGCGAGGAATTAATATCACGATACCAGATTTTGCTTGGCCCAGTCTTTTTCCCTCTTCCTCTATGCGTTCCCTCGATCTCTATCGCTTATTTTCGGTTGCTTGATTGCTTGGTTTTTTTTTCGCCTCAAAGAGGCCGAAGGTCGAAAGTCTTTCATTTACCCCGATGAATTGAGTCAGGGATTGGGAAGGGATAATAAAACGTCGGCAGACAAGGGATTAACGCGATGGGTGCTATTTTTGTCGTTAGATTTCTATAAGCAAAAGTGTATGAAGCTAGCAGAAATACATTTCAAGAAGGTTGGGGAACAAAATAGATTTAGAATGAATGGCTTAAGCCTACGGATGGAGAAAAAAAGCTACAATGGAATCAATCGACAATACTGCAATACTTAGTTATGCCTAATATATAAAAGCTTTAGTGGCAGAGTAAACTGATTTTGTGTACACACACTCCTTCTATACTTTCGGTTGGCAAACTTTCTTTACTTAATATTTGTAGAATTCGACCTAGCTTATGAGTTTATGATCAAAGCATTGATTAGCAATCTTTCACAATGTGTTTACCTTTTTTTTTGAACGGAAATTCGTTAATTATTCAAACGACCATAAAGCTACCAAAATATGACATGAAAAGCCATGTTAGGGAGCATGTTTAAAAGAGCAATCAGCAGCTCCGCCTAATCGTGCTTGGTTGCTGCGCGATCTAGCTCCTGGAAATGCTTTTAATCAAAAATAAAACTAATTCAACTCGATTTCCCCCGACTCTTCCGGGTATTGTTTCGGGCGACCTGGGACACGCTGCCATGTTCGATGAATATAAAACATTAAACCGATTCGAAAGGGGGTAGCCATATATTTTCTCTTCGATATTCGCGCTCCCTACCACGACAAAGGCTTCAGCTGCAGACGAGGTTGATGAAAAATCAAAACACACACGCATTCGGTTTGTGTTTCGCTTAGTGATTTTCTGGCGAATATATAAAAAAAAACACTCTACACAAAAAGAAACCAAAAACGACACCTGTCAATGTCACGGTTGATGTGCATGTAAGCGGGAAATTGAATTTGAATACCATTCGGAAAATCCCCACGTTTTCACGAGCTGCGTGGTGGTATGGGTAGTCAGTGGCTACAAGGTTTCTACGAATTTCACCATGCGCGCGTGTGCGTGCGTGTGTGTATGTGTGTTGGCAAAGGCAGCTTTCATTTGGCCAAGGAGAAAAGTCTCCCACGACCGAATAGAGGATGCAATCGGAAGCCGTTGCCGGAAAAGTGATCCGGGGCGCCCGGGTGGGCGGTGGGGTTTTGCGAACGTGAAAATTCACCATGTAAACAATCGTATAACGCATTGAAATTCTGCTCCACGCATCGGAAGTCCTTGTTTTCCCGGTTTTCGTCAGACGTCCCATTGTGTCGTTGTGAGGCATTTTTATGATCGTACTTTTCCCGTGCGCTTTTCCCCTTTCACCAACCAATCACAAATATTTTCGCAAGCTCATGACGGTGCAATTTCGATGAAAGTTTATATTTTTTAATGAGCTTAATGTAATCTTCTTCCGTTACAGGTACCGTTATCGGTTTCCACCGTTTTGAGGATTGAGGAAAGGCAACGCATGCAACGGTGAGGATTTTCTGCAGGAAAAATTGGAAAAAGGAGTCGCCTATTACCAAGGTGATGGTTGTTAACGATCTTTCTGAAAGGTTGGTAGAGGCTTTGTTCCAAACGACTTTTTTTTATTTTCATACATACTGAGGCAGAGGTTTGCTTCGATGGAAGTAATCCTGTTCAGCGAAAAATGGCACGGAATCATTATTTCCATTTGGTGCCTTTTCGCAAGAATTGAAGCTGACAGACGATTGTATTTCAACCATCGTTAGTGAACTTTCGATTGGTTGTAACAGCTACACAATACGATGTAAATATTCGAAATGTGTCGATAGATTTGGTGATACGATCGTATTTGGCTTACAAAAGCTTTATTATATGAACATCCTCTCTAAGTATTTTAAAATAATTCAAGTAACTTCGAAGTATTACTAGCAAGAAGTGGTTATTTCAACAACTAATGCATATAATAAAACTTTTACATAAGCTAGTTCCACTGCATTGTAGCGATGATCGTTTTGTACAGCGTTCAAATTCATTCGTACCAAATTATTAAGAAATTAAACCTGCATGCTAATTATACAATTAGCTGATCCCTTAACGACAAATGATGGAGAAACAATTCCATAAAGTTTAGCAGCATGACCCGTTTAACCGTGGGAAACAAGGGATGCTTCGGCTGAGCGCATCCGCCAGTGTCGTGTGGCTAATGGAAAACAATGAAAAACGGTGGAGCGAAAATTGAAGAAAACGCCACGAGGGACGAGTCAGACCGCCCGCCCTCCCCAAAATGGCGCCATCGAAAGAGGAGGCAACAAAAAAAGACGAATTGTCGCAGACAACAAATTGTTCATTCTCTTCGTTTGTTTGGTGAGTTGGAATTGAGGAAAAATGGGCCCTCCGACTCCGACATTTCCATTCCGTAGCAGAAAACAATCGTCCGCTTTTCCCATTCGCTAGCCTAATTTTGTGCAAAACGGCACGCTTTGCAGCACGGTTGGTTATGGCGCACGACGCATAAAATGAAAACCACATGGTCCTGGGAAACGGAGTAGGAGAAAAAACTTCCAAAAAGGAGTCAGCTGAATGCCATTCAAAAGAGCCAGCGCATGGTCGCGCTTGGTGGAAGCGACTTTTGACTTAATTTTCTTTGCCCAGTGTGTTTTTGTTTCTTTTTTATCTTCGTTGTTTTGTGCCGAATTGAATGCGATCGTTCGCACAATACGACGACACACAAAACTTGGAGAAGAAAGAAGAGTAGGACAGAGTAAAAACTCCCGGACAAAACCGGAAAAGCCGAAACGCGGACCAAGGCATGATCTCTGAGCGGCAAATTGCTAAAGAAGCGGTTTTCTACGCCACCGTCACCATTTGGCCATCCATTCATCGTCACTGTCCGCCGCTGCTGGTCAGCCTCCAGGTTCCGGCTGTGTGTTTTTTTCCGTCCGGGGAGTTAGCTTTCATTTTCTTCCGGTTCCATTCCATTCTAGCCACCGTCAGCAGAAGCTTTCGGTAGCCGAAAATGACCAGCGTCGCAGCAGTTGTCAACGCCTGTTTCTTACTGCTACCTCCAGACTTTAGGCCACGCTGATATGAAGAGGAATGAGTTGGAAACCGGAAAACCTCACACTCACCCTCGGCAAAAAGGGACACTACATCGACACATCGTCGAAGGAAAGCGAGGAGCGAAAAGAAAATAAATAAAACACATCCGGAACGCCCGCACCAGAAGCAAAGGAAAATATGGTCCGGGTTTGAAAATAAAACGCTAGCTTTTACGCGTGAATACTGATGAGAAAATTAGCCACCGGAGGCTGGCGGCGTTGGAAACCGGTGGAAAACCTCTCGACTTCACCGCTCCCGGCACGGTTGGTTGTTTTATGGCGTGCGGATGTTTTAACCATTGCCACTCGAGCGGATGGGCGAAATGGAGGAGAAAGTAATTTTTTTTTCTCCCCGAAGTGGGGTTATGTTTTTCCTCTTCTCCCAAAAGAGGAAAACCCTCGAAGGGCTGGTGGATTAGGTTCGTACTCGCCGCAAGCGACGACCTCGTTGTCAGTGGGAGTAATAAATTAGTCGGAAATGATAATTGAAATTTGGCCATCGACAAATTTTCAACAATTTGCCTTCACAGCAACAAAAACGGAGACGAAATTGAAAATAATAATGCAAATAAAAAAAAATAGATGAGAAAGCAGCAAGGACGAGGAAATCCATCAAGAACTGGCAATCTGTATTCTTTTCTTAGCTTGTTTTGTATGTTTTCGCGTATTGTTCATGTAAATATCAGCAACGTCATTTGTTTATTTCATGCCTTGCTGTCAAGCCTTCCGACTGTCCGTTGGCGCCATCTTAGCGACCTGTCAAAGTGACACATTGTCATCCGGGGTGCTGTTGTAATCATTTAACCGTGCGGTGGGGCTCCGGAAACAACCGAAGGAGATAGTCCCAGGATGTTGTCCTTGGAATAGAAATCTCCCGCCCTTCGGTTACGTTTATTAAAGCGATAAAATTACGTTCGAGCACGTTCGGACAACAGTTGACTGTAATATTTCTTGATTAAAACTTAATTGCAATATCCTTTTGCTGCTTTTTTGCCCGCCGTTCTGCGGTACGGCGGTGTCTTCGCGCCTTACTTCCGGAGATACACATCCGCCCGTGTCGGAGCTTTTACGAAGGGCTCGAACCCAACCGCAACTGGGCTGGACTAGAAGGGTGGACTAAGCGACGAAGGGAACGGTGTGTACCGAACAGAGCGGAGTCGTCGAAAAGGTGGGAAATTTACTTAACAGATCGCACAGTATTACGGCCGCCGTGGGATGAATTCCCGCCGGGAGGATTTCCGATTAATCGAAAAAAGACACGCTTCTCGGAAGGACTCTATTTGCACATGCTCTCCGTTCATGCCGATCTAAAGGACAATCTCGTCGATGGAAGGCATAAATTTACCATTCAAATTCCAATTATTGGTTTACAATTCTATAACCATTCTTCTTTTTTACACGAAAATCAATCTTAAAAATGGCCGCTATTAGGGGCTCATTAGATTTATTTTACAAGAATAAAATGTTTCACTCATAATACCTTATCCTTATAGTCCGTATTGAGTATTCAAGTTTATGAAACATAAAAAGAAACCGCTCGTTGGAGGAGCCCAATATGGCCCGTTTTCAGCCATTGCGGATCCGAAGCACGTATTATGGGGGGTTTCTAGTCAACCATTTGTTAAGGTGCAAACTTTAACGTTCAAAAAACAACCAACCGGTCGGTTGGCGTGACGCATGATTCATCGACAACGATTTTTTCTACTGCTTTTCCGTAGTGCTGCATTCAAAATGGAGTACGGTCAGGCAAATTGGGGATGGAACACGAACCGTTCGAGAAGATTGAGCGGATTGACCGTCATTTGTGGTTGGATTTGTTTGTTGCCAAGTTTGGAGATTAATCTTATGGTTTCGGGGAGCTTGTTTCATTTCTTACGTTGCAAAGAGGAAAATAAGTTACAGCAATATGCCAGTGGAAGGGCGAAAATCGTTGTGAGGAAAGTAAATAAATGAATTATTTGGAACACAATCGGAGTAGAGGGTGTTATGTCTTTTTGATCATACATTTATGGCTGATTAAAACAGAAAATTAAAGGTTACATCCATGCCAATTATTTAGCTCTATGGTGCGATAAATAATTAACATGGATTTGGAAAAAAACAGCAATAGAAGTGGACAGTTGTCTTATTTTCAGTTAAAGGGTACGGTAAACGAAGCGTAATCACCAGGAGTCTTTCGTGTATTGTCGATATTCGGTCCAAGCATAATCTGGCCTTTGGTTACATTTTGCATCATTTGTGGTTGGTGTTTCGCAAGAAAAATTTGGTAAAAGTTGCTGCATTTTTTCGAAACAACGGCTGTTATTGTGTTGTTTACTGTTGAAAATACACAAACTACGCGAAATATCGTTTACGTTTTGACAAGATTACGCATGCGATTATAGGGTATGAAAGCCAAAATTCTTTTTCACAGCTGTGGAGGGGAAATTCATATACGCTATACGCTTGCGATTACGCTTCGTTTACCGTTCCCTTAATGATTTCACACAGTAGGATATAACTTATATTTCACAGTAGGATATAATTGTGTTTCCATACGTTTGAAAAAATGAAAAGAACATGTAAAAGTTATTATAGTCTAGGTGAACCATAGTGTACTAATTTCAATGTAGCACTAAAAAATAAACGTTGATAAATTTCAACTAACACTTAGCCAGAACCACAAAGAAGTAATTTTAACAAACATAATTCTTCGCACAAAGTGTGGGTTTGGCTAATTAATTAAAACCGGAACAGCACGCACACACACACGTACAAAAAAACACAACACAGCAACAGCTCGGCATACGTGCCGGACAAAATCTAATCTGATCGCAAAGTGGCAGTCATCAAGTTAACCGGCGTGATATATGACCACCCGATTCGACCTGACCTGCCTCACCCGGCAAAACCCAATTCGGGAAGTAAATATTGATTAATGACTTTCGGCGACGACCTTCAAACCGCGGCGCCGTTCCTCGTCCTCCTCCTCCGGTTGGAACATCCGTCTGGATCAAATTTCTTCGCCTTCGGAAGCTTTCTAAATCCAGCGTTCGAAATTCACGATCGTGACGCTGGGGGCGCGTTTTTTTTCTACGCTGTCGCCCGAAGCTGTCAGCATGATTAATTGAGGTGGTGGAAAAAAGAAACACGGTGTGGCGTGTGAAATTGCATCGTTTGCTCCGTTCCGGGGTAATTAGGAGAACCGGCCGGAAGGGCGCGGCGGTGGCTTGGTGGGCGTGGGATGCATTTTTCACACACCACCGTCCCGACGCCTGGTGGATTATTTTTTTCCCTCCTCCCGTTGGCAACTAAGTGTCTTCTTTGTCCGGAAATACGATTTTCGGGGGGAGTTAATGGGAACCGTTTGGGACGAGAGCGTCCGAGGAACGCCTGTTTCATCGCTTCCAGCCTGTATGACGCGTACGTACCGCGCGGCCCAAGTGGAAACCCATGTTCACGGTTTTCGATGACGGCAACAGATAGATTTATGCTAAGCTGACAAATTACTTCGTCATGGTTGTGGTAAAATTGCTAAGACATTTAACACCAGAGCGAAGATGGTTGGTTCGGGTTTGGGGCAAGATACGGTAGAAAGAAGACGGCATAAACCTTGCGACGTGGTGTTCCGGGTCTTTCGTTATAGTTTTCCGAGCGACTTCCGAGCGCAAACGCACAAGCATTCCGAGTTCCGGCGCGTTTCCGGGTGCGCTGCCGGAATCGCACACATCCGCGCCGGATACCGACGCTAGGCAACGTACGCCCCCGCCTGTGCGGGGGTTCGGGCCGGAAATGCTGGCGTAAAATTAATTCTCTGTCTTGCTGATTTATGACCGTAAGCTATGGCTCCTGCTACATAGTGCGGGCCTGCTGGACAACCTCAAACATCGGCCCGGCGGGGTACTTCGGGGACACTTTTGGGGCGTCGAGTTTGGGGACACACTTTCTATGCGTGGCACGGCGGTGCGGGATTGTGGTTGGAAAGTTGTAAAAGTCAGCACGGTACGATTCGAGGGGCGTGTGAGATGTTCCGTAGGCCTACGGGCGAAGGCGTTGGATATGGCGTTTAATGGAGACATTTTTAGCATAGTTCAAACCATGCTCTACGCCACCGATGCTACGGCGTCGTTAGACAGCTCAATGTGCGTTTTTCCCTCGCGGAGAGATTTAATTAAAGTACGGTTTTATGCAGCCTTTGTCATTTTTCAAAGTGTCAGAAAGAATAATGTGTTGAAATCTAAAGAAGATTCTACTTACATGTTGCTCCAAGTTCTTAGGAGATGTTAATTAAAAATCTTACCTGGAAAATAGAATAATATAAAACAAATTAGTTTCTTTTATAACGATCAATAAACAAAAGGTTGAAGATGTTAGTTAAAAACTATTGAAATGTGTACTATAAACTAAAAAAGTTCAAAATAATGTGTCTAAATAAAATGTTCAGCACGTTATAACGTTCCCGTGTATTCAAGGACCGCGGTAAGAAACAAACATTATGGCACCTAAAGTTTCTCCGTAGTTCGATTTTCTTCCACTAACGGGTCATGCACGCAAGAAAGTAAACAGCAAGAAAACTCCATAAAACCCCTGAATGATCCGTTAATTTCGCTTCCAAGTTTGTCCTGCGTCTTCTAGTGTTCGATTTATCGCCTCGTGCCAAGCACAAGATGTTCAAACATCCCAAGCGGACGGCCATTTCTGAGTGACCTTCGGCGAACCATCGTCGTAAAAGTATCGTTCTAGCGCCTTAGGTGCGCTAAGGTGAGCTAAGCTGCTTTTTCCTCGGGGTGCCTGTTAAGGTGAAGCAACTCGTGCGCTGCATGAACTGACCGGATGGGAGGCTTCAAAAATTGAATGATATAAATTTACCAAATCTAATTAAAAGTTTCCTCTTCGTCGTCCACGAAACGCTCCCGTCGGTTTGGATCGTTCACCGAGGGCGCAAATAGGAGGTTTCTTTGCGGCGATGGACGCTCGAGTCATACTAGAGTAGTTTCTCGATGTAGTCACTATCACCAGCGTTCAAGAAACCTCATAAAATAGAGAACGATTCCCAAGTGGAGTGTGCTTTTTTAGTCGTTCTCTTAGTACTGCACTCTTCTTCATAGCTTCTTTTTTGTCGAACGTACTTTATCGTCAAAGTGTACAAATTTGTTTCTTTTTCCTCCCACTCAATTACGTTCACTCACCGGACTTCATCGGGATCGTAGTTTGCTTTGACCGATCAATTTCGCTCGCAAACCGAACAACGCGTTGCCAGGGCTTCTACTAATTAGAATTCCAACGAAACTATCCACCGTGTTCGATCGGCGGCGAAAAGGAAGACGCAAAAAACAGTGACCAAAGTGTAATGGTTCTCTACGGAGCAACACGATGCTGCCAAGAGTGTCACCGAAGAAAACCCGAAGTGAAATTTGTGACCCACGAGAGACCCGCCCCAGAGGGTTTTCCCGCCAAACGCGAGAGGGCATAAATTCCAAACAGATTGGCTGTTGCATTATTAATGAACGGTTCGTTCCGGCCATCGCCGGTAGTTTCCATCTGCCGGGAAAACTGGCTACAAAAAGGGGGCGTCCCAAAGCGCAAACCCATCGAAAGTGCTGGTCAAAGCAACAGCAAATGGGAAACACATGGGAAACCAACCAAGAGCGAGAAAAGTTGCGGTTTTCCTTTGGCGCCTACCAATCCGCGCCTCGTCCGTCCCAATGGCTCCCTTTGGAATCGGTGCTAGACGAAGGAAAATTATCATCGATGCCGGTAACTCAATTACGGTTCGAAGCGCAAATGGGTTTCTGGTTTAATGTGTGTCTAGCCCAACAGAGATCGCAGAAGTTTGTTCGGTGCTAGCGAAAGAAGGATTGTTTTCCATTGCATACCGAAACACAATAGAACAGTGGAAGGATTTGGTGGAGGTTTACGACTAGCATTATGAATATATTTTAGTATGCGATTTTAATGAGAGAAAGTTTTCCCAGCCTTCAAACGTTTATAATGTCCTCCAAGAAAACCGATACCGGTCGGAGATTTGCGGCCATAAATCTTTGCAACAAAGCTCATCTGACGTTGTTAATGGAAGAACAATTTAATGCTTGTTAGCATGGAAAAAGTATCCGCAGAGTTTGTTGTGTGGAAACGTTCAACATGGACACCCTCACTTAGTTCTGTTTCTCTAATACTCTACGAACCAAGTACTACATTTTTACTGCTTAATTATACAAAACAAAGGTGTAGGATCATGATTAAATTAATTTCTGATTCTACCTACAACGAAAGAAGGTGAGTGCGTTAATTTGTTGTCCGTTGTAAGGGCAATATAAACACTGAAGAGAAAAAGCAGAAGCTTAACCAAACGTCCCATCCTAGACAGGCCAGACATTGGAGCCAAACTGGCCAAATGAGTTTCGCTCCCGCGAGGGCTTCGACAGGCATAATGGCGGCCAACCGACCAAAACTAATGCGCGCCAGCGGACCCGATCCCGAAACACACCGTGGCACGAATTCGTATGATAATTGACCGTATTATAATGTTAATCGGTTGTGAAGCATCAGTTGAGCGCTTCCGGAATGGCTTCTACAAATCGCACTGCGCGCTGTATCTTGTCCAGGAGGCGTTGGAAGTCACTTCGGCCGCACGGTAACATTTTACCCATTCGCCCCCATCCCACCTCCCGTCGGAACATCAACGCGAATTGCGTGGTGGAAATTGGTCCCTGTGCGGCGTTCACGAGAACGGTTTCGTTGGACTTCTTGTGGCGAGGAAGTAGTCGAGCAGGCCGCGTCCGGCGATTTCTGGACCGTGAAAATCGCAGATGCCTCGACGGGCCACGGTCGGGAGTGGGCGCGTAATGGAAATATCCGGAGCCACTCGGACGCTAATTGACTCGCCCGAGATGGGACTCGGAAACCATTCTGACGAGTCATCTCTTTTTCGTCCCGGGAATAGGAGCATAATAGCAGCGAACGGGAAGGTTGATGCTTCCGGAATAGCGCAGGAACTCAGGTACCGGATAGGATCGGTAAGTTGAAAAGGAATGGAAAAATGTGGTGCGAAAATTGTGCGCTTTTATCTCACTTCACCCTCGGAAAAAAGCTATCCGAATGTTAAAATTCGTATGTACGGTTATATGGTTTGTAGAAAGCAGATTTATTAATGTGTGATAAAAATCTGCCAACAGTGTGTACTGATTGCTCCTGAATTGATGCAGAAAACTGCACCTTTAAGCCGTTTACATAAACATGTTCCATATACCAACCAAATGTACCTTTATAGATTTGTATTGCTTCTTTCCTTTGGATAGATACTTGACATTCATGATGGAGGAAATACTATTCATGAAATATGTCATACTAAACTTCCTTTCCTTAAAAGGAGTAATATCACACGATGACCTCTTCTTTACATAAGATTTTCCTTTCAGTGTGATTCTTTCCGAACTCTTCGCCGTTACCCATGACGCTATAAGTCCTTCCTAAGCGGGGACATTTAAATGTTGAATTGCAGACTGATGCCAGTGATACTTCACCATATTCTCTCGTTTCACGTCTGCACACCCGTGTTATGTCGGTTGAACGTGGAGGACGGGGTAAATGCATTATTTATGACCGCAGCCGTGTGTACCGAACGTGGTCGAGGTCCAAATAACTTAATAATGATATTTATGCACCCGACACTGGACGGAGTGTTGTACAGTCGGTGTCCAGTTTGGTACACATGGACACATATATAAACACACCTACGAGTGGTATGTCTCCTTCATACGCCCAGTCGGCTTCTAGGAGACGGCCTACGGAGCTTCACGAGCAACCGACCGTTTCCACTTGAGGAAACAATCGTGGTCGTAGTCGTCGACGTCGTCGTCAGATGAGGAGAAGTCCGACCAAGCGTGAGGAA
>KE523980.1:33193-46663 GCA_000441895.2 Anopheles sinensis | reverse complement strand
AAGTACAAGTAGTTGCTGCAAAAAAGAAAAAAAGATAATTCAATTACATTGCTGTTGATGATGATGGTCTTTTCACTAAATCATTCATGGATTTGATTCAGTTCAAGCAAGCGCATAAATTTTGTGTTTTTCTTCATAATATACATTCGTATATCTGATTAATTGTGATGTTCATCATTGCCATTCTAGCTCTTAACAAGTTGGTTCAAAAATTACCTTCTCAATTTTATTCCGACAGCCAATGGAAATTTCTCCTGAGAACATCACAACACCGCGTGGTTATCTCCAAGCATTCAGTTATTTCTGTAACAAGAACATTATCAAAAGAAAACAAATTAATCCAAACAGAAATTAAATTATAAACAAGATTTTTTTTTATTCTTCGAATAAATTCAGAGAGCTATATTTATTTGCGTAGTTAAATAGGAAACAAGTTTTCTTCATATTTGTATCACAGTGAGCTGGGTGGAATCATCATTATAAAGGCGCTACAGTTCTTTTATTATCAAGAAGAAAACGATATAACGTACCTTTTTGTTAACTTTAGTTTATAAAGGCAAAATGGGTTGACTTCCTTGAATGAACCAGCATCGTTTGATGTGTTAAGTACAAGTTGTTACTGCAAAAAATAAGAAAAGAAAATTCAATTACATTGCTATTGATGATGATGATGTTTTCGCTAAGCCATTCATGGATATGATTCAGTTCAAGCAAGCGCAAATATTTAGTGTTTTTCTTCATAATATACATTCGTATATCTGATTAATTGTGATGTTCATCATTGTCATTCTAGCTCATAACAAGTTGGTTCAAAAATTACCTTATTAATTTTATTCCGACAGCTAATGGAACTTTCTCCTGGGAACATCAAAACACCGCGTTGTTATTTGTCGTGTTCACAATTTCACCGGCTAGAACAGACAGCATTGCCTCTCCAAGCATTCAGTTATTTCTGTACCAAGGAAATTATCAAAAGAGAAAAATTAATCCAAACAGAAATTAAATTATAAACAAGATTTTTTTTGATTCCTCGAATAAGTTCAGAGAGCTATATTTATTTGCGTAGTTAAATAGGAAACAAGTTTTCTTCATATTTGTATCACAGTGAGCTGGGTGGAATCATCATTATAAAGCTGCATCTATCAGGATCTCAAATCATCGAAAATAAACAATATTACGTACCTTTGTCAAGTGTAGGTCAAAAGAAAAGCGACGACTTCCTTGAATGAACCAGCATCGTTTGATGTGTTAAGTACAAGTTGTTACTGCAAAAAAGAAGAAAAGAAAATTCAATTACATTGCTATTGATGATGATGATGTTTTCGCTAAGCCATTTACGAATATGATTCAGTTCAAGCAAGCGCAAATAGTTTGTTTTTTTCCTCATAATATACATTCGTATATCAGGGTAAATTGTGATGTTCATCATTGTCATTCTAGCTCGTAAAAAGTCGGTTCAAAAATTACCTTATTAATTTTATTCCAACAGCTCATTGAACTTCCTCCTTGGGGACATCAAAAACCGGCGTAGTGCGTTCATTCCTGTGCGAATGAAACAAAACATTCGATTAATCTGTAGATCGAGTTTCCAAAATAAGATCGATATGTTTTGTGTAAACATCTCAGTTCAAGCAAGCAATAATGATTTCTTCATAACATACACAAGTGTATTTCCGCGTTTGTGTGAAGAAATGAACTCATCATTAAAAACTGTTTTCTATATTTAAAAAATATTATTTACCTTAATGATATAAATCGATGTGAATGCATATTCGTTTTGTGACCGAGACAAAAGCTTCCGCATCTGAAAATATAGAAAATTGTGTAGAGTTTAATAAGGCGCGAGGATAAGATTTTACTTTAGTCTAATTTTGAGCACAGAATTAGCTTGTGTTGTGAAATTATAACATTATTCAGACGTAATCGTTTGCTTCACTCATGATTCGAAGAATTCAGAGACGAGAAATAACAATTAATTAACGGACTCATCACGTGAAAGTAATTGAATAAACGCAGATGTTATCAATGTTGGTATACAACCATATTGATTGTGCTTTCGTTTAAATTTAAGATTAAATTTTTTACCTGTTCATTGATTTGGCCGATTCCGGCGATCATGCTCGTACTATGATTCTGTGAAGTAAAATGAAAAAAAGAGATGATAAGTCACTGGAAGACAGGGAAAATATTTACAGTTCACTACAGCTCCGTAATTTCAGACGTGAAAGTATGATTCCTTCATTATTCAAAGAATTCAGAGACGAGAAATAACAATTGAATACGATTTCATCAAATTGAAAGCTGATAAGCTGTAGTGATTAGAAATTGAGTGAATTTTCTTACCTATTCTTGTTGTTCGAATGGCCATTTTTGTGGTTGTTGTAGACAATCCGATTCCCTGCAATAGAAAATAAGATGTTAGTTATTGGTCGCTTCAAGTATGGCGAGAGAATAATACTTAACAATGTTGCATGCGTAGATTCGTCTGAAATTAAAATTATGCCTACTTTCGGATCCATATTAGGAAAATAATGCTATCCACAATATCAAACCAGAAAGTTCATTTTCTTCCGTACACAACGCTTTGTAGGCTGTATTTAATCCACCTTTTCTTGTCTTGCCTGCCTTCTTTTTTGCTTCCTTCCAAAACATCACCTCTCTTCGTCGAACTTATGGAACGTTACTTGGGTACAGGCCGGGCGCACCATCGACGGGAAATACAGCGGCGTGCCGGCTCGTTCCACGGAGAACCACCGTTAAAATATAAGAAATCCTTCACACCGAGATGCTTAGACGGACTCCTGTACCGGTGGTTCGTATCCTTCCGGACGGTCGACAACAACGCCGCCTTCTGCAGCACCGGTCGACACTTCCGCGGCCTTGCCACCACCATCACCGTGCAGTTCCAGCAGACCAGCAAGATCGAATCGCGGCTTCTTCAGCACCTTCACCTACAACAACACGGTTTAGTGTGTGTATGTTAATGGTGGTCACAATTCACGTTTCTACAACTCGGTTGCGTTCAATCGTTGTTGTGCACTGTTTGCCGATTGTTTCTGCACTCTTTTCCTCGCGTCAATTGCTTCCTTACCTTGCGGATGTAGACGTCGTGCAGCGGGTACACAATCTGGCACGCCTTCTCGATATCCTTGGCGATGGAGTCGGGCAGCAGCTTCTCGACGACACCCTTAAGGTCAGAGCTCGAGACCTCACGCTTGATGATGGTAACCATCTTCGCGCGGATGTTCTTGATCTGCGAGTGCTGAGCGTAGCAGGTCTTGCGCTGCGACACCGAATCCTTAATCGTGAATCCGATGCAGAACACACGCAGCTGGTAGCCATCGGTGGTCTTTACGTCGACGGAGCACTCAATCAGGGTTTGCCATTTCTTCACCATGGAGCTGCAATGGGAGGATGTAGAATGCCGATAAGTACACGTTTAACTTTCCATTTCCACGAGTGTGGGTCCGTATCCGGCAACTTCATCCCCGGATGCAATATAATCCATATTATTTATGCATCACAGGGAAGGGGGGATTGAAGGCAGCTTCTTGTTGTCAGTGAAGGTACCGGGGTGGGCAATGCCGGAATAAGTTACACTTACCGCAGCTTGTCGGTCGTCAGGTCCATACCGTGGAAGTTGGTAAGCACATCGCGGCCGTTCACACTCTCGGCGATCAGCTTGAACTTGCGGAAAGATCTCTCCGCATCGGGCTCGTTCTGCAGATCGGCGAGCGACACCTCAAACACGCGGCCCTTGAGACCGTCCGAAGCGATGCGCGTGCCCTGGGTACGGTTAACCAGGGTTTTACCGACCTGGCGGTTCTTGAACATGTTCGGGGCTTTCACATCGTACCAGTCCTTGCGCGTGAACGGATCCACGACCTTCTTTTTCGAGCCTTTCTTGCCTCCTTTAGAGACACCCTTATTTTTACCGACCGCCATGGTTACACTTCACGATCCAAAAGACCGGATATGGTTGCTCGCTGACAGCTCGTGCTACGCAGCCGACGGTCCAATGAACTGAAATTTAGTACTGTCAACTTTGACGGTTTCACAAGCTGCGAAATGCTGAATCGACCCGATTTGACAGCACAACATGTCAATTACATCACGTTCATGAAGATTTCGTTTGTTTACCACTTTCTGGAAATATCTTTATGAATTACGCTTGTTAAATCAGTTAAAAACTATGGTAAACCACCTTATTTCGAGTATTTTGAAGTAAGTTCTAATAATTTAGTTTCTCTGTGCAGACCTCCTCTATTATCCTTGCCGGGCTCGGGCTGGCGGTGGTAGGATACGGCGGACGAGCGCTGATGCGTCAAATGCCGAATGCAGCAACCAAAATGCAAGAAGCGCTTAAAAACCTTCCCAAGTTCGACGCGGAGATGATGGCCAACTCAAAATACTATCGTGGAGGATTCGATCCAAAAATGAACAAACGCGAAGCATCGCTCATTCTTGGCGTAAGCCCTTCGGCATCGAAAACGAAGGTACGTGAAGCAATGAACAACATCCTCTAGTCGATTTAAATGAAAAGCTTTAACAAATCTTCGTCAACTTGCAGATAAAAGATGCACACAAAAAGATTATGCTGTTAAATCACCCGGACCGCGGGGGTTCACCTTATTTGGCGGCCAAAATCAATGAGGCGAAAGATTTCCTGGATAACACGAAGTAAATTTGTACTTGATGCAAAGCGGCCTCAGAAGCAGATGAATAGAGCTGTATATTGTGTTAAAACTACGATCGTTACATCAAATCAATTTTGTGCTAACGGACTTTACTACGATAGCGCAACAATTGACCATCATGATGTAATTCAACTTCTATTGTCCTAGGTTTTTACTTGCGTGTGATTTGATTTATGATAGGATAAAATAGTAAAAAATATAGGAGCAAAGCTGAAAAAGAAAACCATTTAAAATGTGAATAAAAGTTTGTAATTTTTGTTGCTACCGCTTTTTAGACCGAACATAGAAATCATCGAAAAAACATAGAATTTCAGCAGCTTGTACTAAAACCGCTGGATTTGTTTGTTTACAAATGGAAACAGCGACTGACATTTCAATAACAAGTACACATCACGGAAAGCAGCTCGCACCTGAATGCCACGATAAATCCGAAAGCCGACTGAATAAAATAACTGTGATATATCTGCAGCATACTCATTTCCCGACCGGATAAGGTAAGTGAGAATCGTTGACCCAGCTTCGCCAGTACCGTCGGGTAAAGTTTGCCTACGATACGGCAATCAAATACCTACGACCGGTGTTTAAAAAGTTCCAGCGTGGCACCTGGTGGCATTCTAGAATGTATCGGTACAACGCGACAGTCCAACTCGCGTCCCTTATCGTACGTGATAAGTAACGAATGTCTATCTTTTGCCACAGGTTGCATTCTGCCATCTGTTTTGACTGAAGCCGGTTTAGCAAGCTTGTGGAGAGTGAAAAATGCGTAAACTTCGAGGTGGCCAGACTAAAGAAACGCGCAAGCAGCGCCAGGAGCGTCGGGAGGAAAATTTAAAAATTCAACAACAGTTAAAAACGATCGTTCTACCCACCGTGGGAGTGCTCTTCCTGTGCATAGTGGTGTACGTTTACCTGAAAACGCGTGCACGCTACGAAGAGCTCTAGTGAGGCAACGGAACCGGGGCCACGCAGCCAGTATTCAACCCGGCAGGGAATTTCGGTTTAGAATTCGTATTTCCATCAACATCCTTAACTGGAATCCAAGCTCAGCCAATATCCAAAAAGAGGACTACTTATATTTACAAACTCACTGTTATTACAGATCTTAACGATTTGTCGACGGGCACAAATGAAGCATTTGTTTTAGTGTTTTCAAAATGAATAATAAATTCATACATACAACGTACGAACCGACTTTTAACTTGTTAAAAAGTTATCCGAAATTGAATTTCGTTGGATCTGCAAAATTGTTTTAATTTCCTGGCCATACTTCACTTTATCAAATGTCACCACTTATCTTCAGATTCTGCCCAGAAACGTCACTTTCCTTCTTCCAGCTGATAAGCCACCAGGCCAAACAAAAATTTACCCTTCATTACTACATGCAAGTCGCTCGAATACATCGTCGCACGGGCTCTAATTGAATTATAGAAATCTACTCAAAACAAACACAGCATACTTTGTTTGCCCGACGCGCAGTGCAGCGGAAAAACGTGAGTAGGAGATGCAACGGTGCGCACTGTTTACAGTACAGCTCTTGTGATTGTTTCGACTGGTTCGGGAAACGAAAGGAAAAACGAAAAAAAAAATCATGAGCACGCCAATCGTAAATCAATCTCTTCCGTTACCCTCGGCTGGTACGGGTGATCCCAGCATAACGCTGGAAACGTCCATGCCCGTGACGGAAAGTATCAACATCGCCAAACGGTATCCGGATCGATCGGATAACCTGTACTTCCTGTTCATTCCACTTGCCGTGTTGGTCACCATAATGCTCCTATCGGTCATGGTGAGTGCAGTGTACACACCGTATGCACATTGTCACCCGTAATCGCACCTCAAATAACTTATCATCTTTCTTTTTCAGGTGTATCTGATGGCCAGACGGCGTCATAAGATTTTCAGCAAATATCACTACGTCCCGAGTTTCAGCTTCGAATCGTCCGATCTCGACGAAGATCACGAGGAACGAGAAACGGATCACTTGCTGAAAGGTGGCAAACTGCGGTTAGATGAACCGAGGACGGGACAGGACGCACCGAGGTACGGTGGAAGCACTGAGTTGTTTGCCTAATACAATTAGGCATTGTCCCAGTTTCGTGCATCCAGGTTATACGATACATGGATAGGCGGTAAAATAGGTCAGAACGGTGGACATGGTTTGTGATACTAGAAAGGGAAAACGCGATTGTACCACTAAACCAAAGAAAATACGATTGCTTAATGTTAAGGTTTCGGTGTCATAGATGCTAAGCAACGAAGCAGTATGGAAACGTTTAATCCGTTCAGTCCTGTGCGTGATATAGCTGCTATTATTATTTAAATATAAATACATTTCTCACGGAGCAGATCAGAAGCAAAGTTTAAAGTCATAAGATATCCTACGATATGGTAAATTTATTCATCTACAGTTGCAAATAAAATCTACCCTTATTACATTGCACTAACTATACCGTTTCGGAAGTACTGTGTGTTCTTTTGATCTTTGGTAAAATGTATTGTCCATCCCGTCCACTACCTGCCTTCGTTCGCATCTAAAAAGCGCCGCGTTAGGTCGTACATTCCGAAAAAGATTGCCCCGCCAAGCGTTATCCACGTGACTCGTGGAACGAAGCCTGCAAACACTCCCCGGATCCCCCGGTCTCGATAAATGCCCCTCAGTATCCGTCCCATGCCACCCATTCGATTACTTTCACCCTGTTCGGCCAGCATAATGCGCGTTTTCGCCACATCGAGCGGTGTGGTCAGTCCGGCTGCAATACCACCGGAAATGGCACCACACAGCGCCACCGAAAGTGGCGTCAGGGGGGTACCGGTCACTTCGGTCCACTGTTGCTTGAAGTACTCCCACAGCGGGAACTGTATCAGCGAAAACGGTACGTCACGCATCACCGTTGTACCGAAGCCCCGATAGAGTCCCTTCCGGAGGCCTTCCTTCCGGAGCGCGCCGTAGAGAATTTCCAGCGATGACGTGTTGCCCTTGTGCAGCAAGGCTTGCCGGCGTTGCTTGGCTATTTCGATCGGCACCCGGATGAGGCAGGCCACGATTTCGGCCGCAGCCGCCGAAGCCATGTGCACGTAGGGAAGTTGGTCCGGGGTCGCGTACTGCCGTAGGTGTGCCTTCATACTTTCGTACGTGCAGAAGAAGAGGGCCGAGGTGGGCGCACTGCCGGCCGCGGTCGGCGCGAGCCCTTTGTAAACCCCCCGGAAGCCACCGGAAGCGACGAACCCACGTTCACTTTGGAGCCGAGTTTTGATCGTGTCGATAGGAAACAGTACCACATCCACCACCAGACCGGCCACTCCACCAGACTGCGAACGGGAAAGGACAACATCGTTAATACCGGTACGTCCAATTTGATACACCAAGAAGGATATTACTATCAATGATGACCAGTAGATGTTTTTGCCGAGCACCGGCGGGGTAACAGTCGGTTCTTCCAGCTCCATTGCGGAATGCCGGTGTATTTTGATGGCACTAGACGAAAGACAGCATGCTCCTGTTGTTCCAGCGAATGTGATGAAATCTAAACATAAACAAATTGCCGTCAAGGACTGCTCGACCCGATTGCGTAGCTGCTCGAATGGAATTTAAATTTTTGTCAGCATCACTGCTCGAAAACCAGCGCCAACGGTACGAAACACGTGGCGCAATCATAACATGCTGGCTTTCGCGCTAGAAATAACATTTTCAACAAGTAAATTATGTTTTTTGTATGTTTAATTTTATTTAATTTCAGTTTCTTTAATACATTTTCAACTAAATTTCTTCTTTTTTCTTTATACATCTAGTAACTTAGGTTAAGGTCAGTCTTTACAACCTCCTATTTGATCCTTAGCTATACATATGATTTCTTTAACATAAATGGTATAAATAACACTTTCTTTTTTTGTTCAAACAAAACCTAAACTGTTAACGAGTGCGGCACATCTCACATCTGTTTGTAACCTGTTCGGCGTCCCATCGGCATCACCTTACGCATCGTGTTCATCATGCGCTTTCGCATACTGCTGATCTTTTTGCGTGAAACGGCACCGGTTAGTCCTAGGGCGCCCGAGAAGCCGAAACCCGTGACGCTGCTTGGTTTGAGAATTTTGTTCAAATGGGTCAGCGAACCACGGCGCCTCAGGTGTGGTGATTTGCGTGGCGTCAGCGATTGAACTCCATCCGCTTCGAGCGCAAAACTGTCGTCGAACTGATCCATGCACGATCGATCCAGGATGTTGGCCTCGTGCCGTACCGTCCGGCCGATGGTGATACGAGCTCCGAGGGAATTGCGTCGACCGTTGTTCAGCGAACGAAGCAGTTGATTGGCAAGGGGTGGCACCTCGTTGGACTTCCTCAGCTTGGGTTGGGCGGGTTTTAGCTTGCTCAACCGGACGGGGGTTCGCAGTGGTGATGAGCGCTGGAAGTTGGACTGATGGGCCATTGTGACACGGGGTGGAGTTTGAACTTTTCTCAGCACAAAAGCACGTGACTTGGAAGGATTTTGAGCGTTCACCACGTTCGTCCTGATCGATGAATGTACGGTAACTGATGCTTCAACGATGGATGGGGACGAGTTTTAAAGTTCTTCACCAGGTATGGTGCCACGATGGACGTGAGACAAAACAAGACGAGCGTGAGCAAAACAAATACAACGAGGTACGATTTCACTTTGTTTTGACTTCATCTCTGTTGCATACCTCAGCTCAGCATGCTGCATGCTGAACGGAAGTACCTGCAACCGAGATGCATCCTAGCCTTGCCGTACCCGCCCAGCATGCGTGTTCCAACAGGACAGAACACGAACCGGGTGCAATTATGACCGTCTAGCCGATGCCCACATTAAAATATCCCGATGGTTACCATTCAGTGATTTCATGGAGAAGGAAAAAGAAAGTAATCAAAAGTAACCGCGCACGTGAAAGGATAAACCCGCCAGGCGCACCAGCTTCTTCCCTCTTCCCTTCTTTGACTACCCTGTTGTGCTCTCTATTTTGATCCTTGAGTGTCCTCCCCCACCGTACCGGTTGGCGTTGGGTAAGGGAATGTATTTGTTTGAATTACTCCTCCCAGGGCGAAGGTAAAGATGCGAGGCGCGTCCTTAAGTGTGAAGGACGGATAATCGTATTTTAATCTGTTTTTCCTCTTGAATTGGACTTTTAGTAAATCAATTGAATGCTGCAAGTGGCTGGAACATTGATCATTTTATTGGCGATCGCTTCATTTCTACTTTCTATTCGGTTTATAATATTCAACAAAATTTAGCTTTGAAAATAATCACAGTTTTAAAATGAGGGATATATTTCAAAATTAATAACCAATCACCAAAAAAGAACACTTTGAAAATTTGTTTTGTTCTCTTTTTTTTGTTTGTAGATAAAAACAACGGAAAGCTACGAAAAGGGTACTATAAAAGGTAAAAATTAAAACTTTTACAACCCAAATAACACCTGATCCAGGCTAAAAAACAAGTCAAGCTGTAAGGTAGAAAAGCACACTGCCCTACCTTCATCAAAACCTCAACGTACGGAAAAGCTTATGAACAACTCGTTTCACTTTTGCCCCATGCTATTGATGGCCGCATAGGCTATTTTTCACTTTCGTTTTTTCTTTCTCGAGTATTTTAACCTTTTTGGCCAGTCATAACACGTTAGCGACTACCGCCACAGTAGCATCCATTCCGTTATTATTTTGCCCTCCGAGGAGAAAGGTGATCGACGCGCTAGATGCTCCATTTCATCCGATCAGCAAATCCGATCGAACCCAACCGACCGTTTGTGCCACCGTTTTGAGAAAACGCTTTTGGCTAAATGACGGGATTTTCCCACCATTTGGAGCAAATTCTTCGACGACCCTCACAACGACAGGTTTGGCGGTTTGAGATGAAATCTTTCGCCTGTTCCTGGCAAAAGAAAGAAAGGAATCACAAGGACCTATTTGTCTGCCACCGCCGGTCTAGACGGCTATAAAGCACATTACGATGGGCTCCGAACATGCCCTGACAATGTTCTCCTGCAATGGCATCCAGTGGCCACAACAATAAGCGGTGAACGTATAAAACCATAACGTTCTACCTTAAGGTTCTCGCCCACAAGCTGAGCTCAGTTATGGAAATGAGGAAATGTCATGCTTGAGGAAGTTGAGATATGCAGTAAATTCGATTTTATTTCATCATTAATTAATACAGTTCGATTTTGTCTATCCTCACATAGATTACCCCCCACTTGAGGTATAGTAGATCTTTGAAAATAACACATTTTTAGCAATTCATTACGCTCCCAATCTCTAAGGCATTCGTGCCTTCGTGCCAAATGTTGAGTAAACAACCTTAATCCAACAAAACCTTACAAAATAGAAGAGATACAGAAAAAAACAATACCATATGAGTTCCATTAACTAGTTGTGACGATCGCGTTGACTAAGGTGTGATGCGTTTGTGCGTATGAAGCATCTAAATTCTAGTCGTGTCTAACGGCATGGCAAATGTTTTGGTTTGCAGTCAAATAGTTTCTATAATTCAGACTTTGTTCGCAGTATTACTGCCTATCGTTCCGCGCGTGAAAGATGCCATACCCTGGTAATATATTCGTACTTTCGTTAATATAACCTTAGCTGACAAAGGATTTGCCATGAAATGCACCGTTTGCTCTTTCAGAGTGAGTGTCCTACACTACTTCCCTTGAGGATTCTTTTGTTAGCACATCAATTTCACTGGGATTAGTCAACTGGCCACTAGCCGTTGTGTTTCAGAAACGAATGAGTATAATAAGTTGGTATAATGCTCTTAAGAGAAAAATGTGAGAAATATTAATGAGATGTAATTAAAGTTATTAAAAAAAAAAATGAAATCAGTCGTTCGTGACGTGAAAATACTTAAATAGAGAGGCAAAGCAAATGCTTGCTTAAAAAAATAGAAACGGGTCAGAAAATGTGTATGAAATAAAAAGTTTGAAAATTCAAAATAATTCATCATCAGCTGCTGATGGAAATGCAACAAATAAAAAGGGAAAGCGTTGTGCGTTTTGTTTTAGTTCATGCTGTCGGTTGTCCTACCCTTTGCCGACGTACTAGGATGTGAGTATTTTCCAAATGACTACAATACTAATTCCGTTTTCCCATCACTGAAGTTGCTATGGTGATGTTATTTAAACTGTTCAGTGATTTCCATCCCCACAAAGTACGTATACGAAGCGATCAATATTTTTTCGCAAGGTAAAACAATTCACTGGCTCCTTATAATTCACGAGACATTGGAACAGGCCTATCCTTTCTTCTTTGATTAAATCGTTTATGAAATGCTTACTACTTAAAAATGGCAACAATTCGGTAAATGATTACAAAAAAATCCCTTACTGTTAAACCCTGCACAGTACAGTCTTTTGGGTTGATGAATTGAAGGAAAAAAAATATTAGAAGTTTGTGCCCCTTGTTTACCCCGTCCTCCCTTCTACTGACTACCCAGGCCGCCGAGTGCGAGCAGCTGTTGTGATGGCACCGAGGTTTGTAAATTCGAGTTTGAGATCCGTTGTTGCCCTAACGCTACTGCCTGTTCTGATGCGAGGTGAGGATGGTGTTGTTGATGATGGTGGCTTTGCTCGGGTTGGGCCACTTTTTCTTGCAGCTGAGACCGAAGCTGCTGCAGCTGCCGGAGTGTGATCGCATTCACCGCCTGCCGGATCTTTAGCACGTCCTGCTCTTGCTGACGCCGTTTGTCGAGCTCCTCCTGAAGCTGGTGCCCTTCCCCATGTTGGTTCTGCTGCTGCTGCAGGTGGTGGAGCTGCCGTTGCTGCAGGTGCAAATGTAGCTGCATCATATCCACCTTCGGTTTCGGGGGGAAACAGTGCTGCCCATCGGGCGCATTCGTCACCGGGTGGTCACCACCCTTAGGTTCGTACAATGCGCCCCCACCGTGCATCATACGCAAGTGATTTTTCATCTTATCCGGGCGCGAAAAGTCCTTGCTGCAAACGGGACACGGGAAAACCTTCCGCTGTTGGCCCTCGTGGTAGAGGAACGCGTGGCGCTGGAAGCTGTACTTGTTCTTGAACGTCTTCTGGGCGCCCTCCTTCGAGCACTCCCTGCACTCGTACACACCGGCATTGACGGTGGCGTAGCGGAACAGGTTGAGCCCGCGGACCGACATCTCCGTGAGCGCTTCGGCCGGATCGTCCGGGGAGATCGTTTTAGCGTGACCGACGTTTCCTCGTCAGGGAGTTTCGCGGAGGACCGCAAGGTGTGATGGTTCCGTTTGTGCTGTCCAGGAAATCGTTTCCATTCGCCACGGCCGCCGAATGGCCGTTCGGTGAAGGTACGCCGAACTCGGATAGTGCTTCTATGTCCTCGACGTCACTGCAACAACTGTCGGTACCGTGGGACGGTGGGGATGGCACACCGTTGCCACTGTTTAGTGCCGGCCGTTCCGTAATCGTGAGCTCCTGCCGATCCAAGCGGTCCAGCAACGCCTGGTGCGTGTTTAACATCGTTTCCTTCCGCGGGTTTTTGAGGATAGATTCTTCAAATTTCGGCAGTACAATGAAATCTCCTCGTCACTATCTTCATCAACCTCGGCGACGATTTCCGCTTCCCGCGCTCGACCGTTTCCATTTCCAATCGGAAAAATTGATAACGCCGTTGTGAAACAAGGAAAAAAGGGTGCACCTGTAAAGAGAACGAAAATAGTACATTTGTTAAAATGACATTCAAACATAAGCCGAACAATATTGCAATAAAATGGACGTATTTCTCTTAAACCCAGGGTAGACGACAGCAACAACAAAAACAACCTCAAAA
>KE523980.1:6951-17811 GCA_000441895.2 Anopheles sinensis | reverse complement strand
TACCAACAAACTACTTGTAACGATCTCACGAACACGAAAAACTTTACGCCGGTTGGCATCGTGTAGTGGTGTACCTTGCTTGGTAGTATCTAAATCTAGCATCATATCTTCCTCCATCCCCTCCCATCACCCCCCGAGCCTCCCTAATTGCCTTTCTGGACCAACTTCAGCTTTCCCACCAACAACCCATCCACCCACATCCATTGAACAAAACAAAAATACACACACACAAAAAATGGTGGAACTGAAATAATCTACGCGCGAACCGTGGAACCAAACTCCCCCGCGAGTCGTAAAACATGCCACAACAACAGCGGCCACACATATTTATGGTCTCGCTCTCTCTCTCTAGCCGGTTGTGTGAGTGCGGTGAGGTTATGATATGCACCAGCGTGTTTCGTGTGCAGTTACATTCCATGGTCGAGAGTGCATTAAAAAAATAGGTAAAATCTTCCAACCTCTCGCTCAACATGCACTAATGTCCGTGTGGTGGCTCTGTATATAGAAGGAGATGCAGGGGAGAGTACTGGGGATGGTAAGGGGGGATGGTTGAGGGAAGAAGCAATTGTGGAGCAAAGTGTATGAAGCACCCCGGAGTCAGGAAACCGACAGACAAACTCATTCTAGTGGGATGATTTAGGTATATCCAAATCCTAAAATGATTGTTGTATTCAACGATTCCTACTCTGGCAGACGATGCACTACAATAGACTTCGTGACATAAGATCGTTAGATGCACCTTTTACAAACTATCTGAAATAGAAGGCACTTCTCCGAACATCTTCGAACTAGAAAACCACAGTTTGGCAATGTCCTATAGTAGACCCTTGGGATGAAGGTGCAGAGTACTTTTGTTTTCCAAAACGGACGTTTTGCAGTACGTAAGACCAATTTATTTTCTTGTTATGATCCCAATGTTGCTTGAACTGTGAATGTATCACCTTATTTTAAAGTCATGCCTCCTCACTATTGCCAACAACCGAGAATCGAACCTACGATGTACAGCTCGTGAATCGATGCAACTACCATTACGCCACGGAACTAGCTTCACCATTGAAAGTCTATTTGTTATAAAAAAGAAACAAACAAGAAACTATCAATCCTGATAGCGTCGTGAGACTTCAAAGGAGTTTGTTATTATTTTCGCCAACCCGATCACATGAAGCAATCCGATGTTGAGCAACACAATTGTTGATCTCTATTCACAATCGAAGGCGATCGGAAAACTAGAAAAATGAATAAATACATCCAAACACATACACACACAGGAAGTTGGGGCTTGCGGTTGTGGGTGTATTAAAATGAACGGCTAAAACCTGCTTCAAGAAATCAGGATTTGTTTCCGTCCACCGGAAATTTATGGGCGAGTTTGCCTTCGAATCATGGAGGTTCCTCTTAAGGGACATACGAAGGGAGGGTTGGCATTGAAGCATAGAGACCTGTTCCTATTGCGCCTGTTCTATGATAATGGCGACCGAGGAGACAAACATCTTTTCAATAATCTGTTCAAACGGTTTCAAGGGAAAAAATCGAATTCTCTTGATATCAACCGTAAGTAAAACGCTACCACCAGAACTGTATAAGAAAACAACCATTTTTAAATACCGAACCCACACAGTGTTTAGTGCCGTCTCTCGTTCTCTCTCCCACTGGTTTTTGTGACCCTTTGAGAAACCGTTTTGAAGGTTGCTAGTTTTTCAACTCCACCGGGGAAAATTATTCCTGTCACACCAACCGACATTATTATGGTAGCAGAAAGAAGTAAAACACTCATCGTTAGTTGTTATCGAACGAGGGACTACCACTCAACTCGAGGGTGGCAAAGGGAAGAACGCACCAGGAGATGAAGGGAGTCCGATGTCGCCGTGGCAGCAATTACTCTGCCAACAACTGCAAACTGCATCTCATCGGGGGCTGCAGCGTACATGCGGGCTGTTTTTTTTTCTCAGTACTCCACACTACATCCCCTGTTTCAGCCTCGTCTCCAAACTGTCTGAATGCAGTACAGAAATGAAATATAGGGTTTTTTTTGCTTTTAAAGCTTCTGAACGGAAACGCAAGCAAGTGCACGAAGGGTTAAGGAAGGAGGTTCGTTTATACTTGGAGCTGAAAAAAAAGCACGCTTTAGCTAACAGACTACCTCCTCTCTTACCACCACCATATAACAATAGGAGTTCGCTCTCTTTCTCTCTCTCTATTGGGGGGTAGAAAATCCCACGGCGATCAGTTTTCCTTTCCCCTTCTCGACTTTTGCATTTAAATATTCCTCATCCTCCAGACAATCCATTTTTTACATTTCAATTACAAGGGAGCTGAGGGATATTACAGCGAATGGTGCAATAGTGCATTTTTTTAGTATTAATGAACTTTAAGCTCCTTGTACCCGCGAATTACATACACATAGAACTGTGGGTTGATTTTTACTTTTCTATCGCCATCTCTAACTCTCTTTTTCCCAGCCAACAGGTACAGCCGCCTGAACACCACTACAAAAGTGTTAAATAAAGTGTTTCAGTTCCCTTGTTCACATCCCCCGCTTCGGCAAACGTCTGTTGTAAAAGGAAAACTCATCAATTACCTAACAATCATAAAAACAACATAAGGATTTAGAAACTGCTCAAGGAAGGTGTTGTTTTCAACCATATTGTGTATAGCACCCCATCAATCATTCAAACCCCCCGAAACACTGTAAAACAGGACGCCCGAGGAGGAGACGCCATTTTGAATTTTTCCGCTTGCATGATTTTTCCTCCCCTCGATACACACAAATACACACTCAACCGGACCCAGAAAGGAGGCAAACAGGCAAACAGCATACCGAGAGAGCGAAAGATGAATCCGACGAATCCACCACCCCCTTCACCAAGACCCCCACGACCACCACATACTCTCCCCGCGTTATACGGGGATGCTTTCGCTCTGTCAGTGCTGGGAAAAAAGGAAACCACACACACACATACAAATTCGAGAGGTGGGGAAAACGCGATGTATTGTTTCGGCAGCAGCCCTCTTTTTTGGATAGACGAAGGGACTCGCGGAAAACGTGGTGGATGGAGGGAAGGCGCACATACACAACTCGAAAAGAGAATGCACGATGGAAAGCGCAATGGGGTGAGTTGATGGGAAAACTGCCTGCTTCCACTTCTTCGCCCCGGTGGGAACTGTAAAAAAAGAGGGTTGTAAAAGAAAGGGGCACAATTGATGCGCGACGGGGAGAGGAATTGTTCATAATAAAAACGATCCCTTTCAAGTTTCGTGGGGGAAAAACTAACACACTCGATGCAGACTCGATATTCCAGGATTCGGATTGGTCGAACGTTTCTAAGGAAAGGATTTTAATTGCAAGGGGAAGAAACATTATCGCACAACCACACTCTTGCGCATGCTCCGTTCTCTCGGCAAGACTAATTATCCTTTTGAAAGGACCAATAATGTCCTTCCGCAAATTTCCACCAATCCCAATCGATGAGAATATATATTCAGGAAAGGTGAAGGGAAGGTTTTTTTTGGAAGATCACGAACCGTGCAAAATGAAGTTCAACAGAAAATTATCCTCTTAAGAAAGTAAATTGTATTTATCATATGAACTTATCCTTTTATATTTGCTAGTTTCGCGATACTTACGTACCGTTACAAAAGCTTTCATTTTTTATTTTAGATAAGCAAGGTAATTAATAAACTATGTTATTGTTTAACCAATTTCAACTTTTATTCAAACCGAGCAATATTCCTTCTTTATTGCAAATTTTAACTAAGAAAAATGTGGTTAAGCAATCCCTTGCAAGGTCCTCCCCTGCTTCCGCATTCCTCTGTACGGTGCATCCTCCTCGCGTACGTGCAACCCCGAACGCGAACCATTTTCAGTGCACAACGCAATGTTGGCTGAAGTGTTCAGGCCGTAGAGAGGGAAAGAACTAGGAACACCTAAACCAACTCTTGTTGGGACGCGACCGGAATACCGAAAACACGTCCTCTTCCTCAGATACGAGGGACGCTAGGAGAGGAAAGATGGGTCGGTCGCCCCAGGGGGGTGCTTCAAAGCCAAATGTCACGTACAATTATTAGTAGCAGATCCATTCCTATCGTCTCTAACCACTCCTAGGGTGGTGGTGGTAGTAGAAACATCCCCAGTAGTAGTTGTGCTGGGATACATATATATCTAGTTGAAGCTGCTGGAGGCTTCCGAACGCATACCACCACAAGCGCGAGAGCATATTTATGTGAAAAGGGGGTTGGAAATGCAACCCCCCACGAGAGATCGTTCGAGATGTGATGCGGCGAGAGAGAGCATTTTCCAGCGGGGGAGCATTACCAGACCTTCGGTTATAGAAGCTGCCTCTATGACGGCCATTCCGTGTCGTTTCTACAGTAGAGTTCAATTAGAACTTTTGTTTGAGAAACGGGATTTTAATCCGTCTTCGAAAAAAGTCCCTCGGCAAGGAGGATCATTCTCTCTCATCATCAAACACTTTCTTGATTTCTTTTAATGTCACGCTCTCCCTCTCTCTAAAGCCCTTTCTATTACTTCATCATGCTCATCAACAATAGATGGAGGATCGATACTGACGATCCGACGAACCGAAAGCCACATCACCAGCGGACTCTCCCCCTCTTCCCACTCCATTTTCATTTTCATGTTTCTATGCTCATCTCATCTCTCACACATACTCCAACATTTTCCTATATTATTCTCATCTAGTCGCTTGATTTCTCGCGATCGCATCCCTTTTTCGACGGATCACGGAGAGGCAAGACGATCACCCACCCAACCACCCACCTAAACTCCCCCGTTTCTTACGGGGAGCCATAAACGGTGGAAGCTCCTTTGGTTTCCCTTCACACGTCCGCCCCTTCGATTGGTAGAAGGGCGTTGGCCCGTTGCTTTCGTTTGGTATGCACGGGTTTTTCTTCCTTCGAAACCCCATTGAGGATCCCCATAAAGTAGGGGGGATTCATTTTTTCATTTTCTCGTTTACATTCGTTGCTATTTTAAGGAGGAAAATCTCAGCACTTGAATGAGCCCGTCCTTCTCGTGGGAATTACACGAAAGATCCCGATCATTCATCGGTGTTGCAACTATAGTTGTGGAGCCTGTTCGAGAAACTGCATCCCACGCCAACAAAACAGGTTCCGTAGGGGAGGACGGGGTGTTTGCAGGGAGAAAGAATGCCACGCAAGCAAAACAAAAAACAAGATCCAAACCACAACTAGTCCTTGAGAACGTCTGATCGCGTAGAGTGAGGGGAATGAATCGGTGAGAGGGAAAGATACATTATAAAAACAAGAAACGAGAACCTACGGGGAGAGAAATCACTAAGTTCCCATCGAATTAAATAAGAGAAATTAAACAAGCAGCCCCCCGTTTTTTAATTCCTTGCCAATTTCATTTCTCATTCACCTGTGCGTTCCCAGGAGCTGGTGAAAAAATCAAACTCCTAAAAGAACCACAACATGCAAAGGTAGGATACAAAGGCAAACAGGTCATTGTGTTTTGTGTAACATTTTTCATAACCTACCTATCGACGACGATGTTCAATAACAACGTTGAAAACATAATCCTTTTTCAAGGGAAAGGAAGTACGGTTGAAAGGCAACCCCACCACAATCACCCTCCTTCTTCCTGCTACCAGAATCAAAATCCTTGTGGTCCTTGAAACGGGATATGGTTTCAACGTCCTGGATCCAGTTATGTAGGCTAGCTTTTTAATCTCCCTCCAACACTGTGTGTGCTGCTGACGTTATGTCGACTCTTGTGAGGTCTCTCCTCGACATGTTTCGACGAGCTCCACTCTTTTCCCTTTTTTCCAGGATGTGTGTACAGCAATAGGATTATTGGGGTGGCACGGGTAGAACATCATTCTGAGGACTCGCCGACTCGTGGAGAGGCTCACGCTTTTCACGTGTCTCCTCCATCGAGCGCAGGCAAGGGGTTTTGTTGTTGTCCTTCCAACCGAACACCGCCCGCCCCATCCGTCTCCGAAAACGCATGCAACTAATTGGATATGTCCTTTTCTCCTGACGGACGTAGGGACGAAAGGCTCAGGGGGATTTGCCTCGTGGCGTTTCTTTTTTCCCTCCCATTTGCTTCCTTTCCAATGGAAGTTTTAGTTTTCACGATTTTTTACCTCCTGGACACACGACGTTTGGTACGGTTTTGTTACCGGGCGAGTCCTTGAAAGGCTTCCAAGCTAACACATCCGCTGCTTTTTGGTCCCCGGGAAACGGTTTCCTTCAGGTATATCGACCATCGACAGCTAGCTGAAATACGATAGTTATCCTTTTTTCCCATCGAGAAGAGAAAATTGACCCATCCATGCGTGCTTTTGTGTCGTCCTTTCTCATCCTGGCTGACATTTGGGGCTTCCCACAGCCAAGGGGGAGTTTTCCACACCGGCAATCCTATTTGTGTCCAATAACGGTGGCACACCACATTAGGAAAATTTATATCCTGGGGCCTGGGTGTTCACACGGGGGTGGAAATGTTTCGGTGGAAAACAAGCATCAACTTTACTTGAAAAAGAAACGAAGCGGCACTAGAGCCAATTAAAAGAAACTTATTACAAAAGAATTGCGAAAACAACGTTTAATAACAACAGGGAAATCGCCGATCAAGCGTGCAGGAATGCTGTTGTCACATCAAAGCACCCGCTGGCGATGGCAAATCAAGCGGAAAAGTGCTAGCCTTTTCCATCCCTCCGTTTGACATCAAGGGAGGCGGATTTTTTTTCTCTTTCTTATGATTAAACGGTGAGCAGTTATGAACAAACGAGTTTTGCGCGGAAAAAGGGACGCCAGGAATGGAAAACTGTAACACAATAGAAATACCAGCGCATTAAAAAAAAAGGTCCATGGAAGCAAATCCCACAAACACAACCACAGCGAGTGATGGAGGTTTTGCGAAACAACTCGCAACAATGGCGGCACGGAAAACTCAAAAGTCCAACGACGCACAAATACGAAGAAAAAGCATGGAGTCGGACGTCGTTGGAAGTAGTAATTTCTATTGTTCGTGTGAAATGTTTCCTTTTTTTACACCACCACCCAGCGGGTTCCCAGGGAAAGAGGTTACCGACACTCAAGGGGGGGAAAGGCGCCGGGCGGAATATGGACTACGTTCGGTGGAAAAAGAAAGTTTCCAAAGAAAATGAACTGGAGGAATCGCACGGAAGGGGGAGGGGGGAAATGATGCGCTGCGAGAGAAGTTTCCCGAACGATGGAACAGTCGCATCCATCCCTATTGCGTCGTTTTTGGGGGCAAAGATTGCTGAACATTTCGAGTTGCGCATCGGACAACCGGCCTACACAAAGGATGAAAATTTCCTTTCGCAAGAACGCCGAGACACCGACACGTTGCACGAAAAAACCCTCGGCGTGGGGGGAAAAACGCGAGTTGCTAAAAATAAATTCACTCCTGCCGGTAAATCCCACGCGTAGGATACACGGGAAAAGAGCACAAAAAGAGGGGGGCATGCGAGGTGATATTCACATCCTTTTCCGGGTATTTTTGGCGATTTCGTTGGTAAGTCACCCATATTACGAGGCCATGGACACGTACCTTTTTCACTACGTTTGTTAAAACGTTGCTTGCTGTGATTATATCCTTCGACAATTTTTACGTTGCGTTGAATTCCTTTTCCTCGTTCACACACACACGAGACACAACCGTGACACGTGTATTGTAGATGCGCAGAATTTTATCGCTACCGTTAAATATATTTTTCAATCACTTTTTACTTCCAACCTTTGGTTTGTGCTTTTCGTTAACTTAATTTTCCATCACCATGCTACAAACATTTTCACAAACTTCCTTCGAATGCACCATTGCTTCAGCTTCTTCTTTCATTTTCCGATAACCACGCAATGGGGGTCGCGTTTTCGTTTCTTCATTCATTCAACAACCAACATTAACTCTTCTTCCCTTCAATGGGACTTCTTCAACACCTTTTGCGGAACACCGGGGACAAACGGTTTCAATTTCGGCGCGTTCCGGCGTTCGATGTGGAAGAATTCATTGCCAAAATAATTATGCGCCCCGCGCGGGGTTCTCGGCGGTGAAATGTTGAACAATCTCCACTACTGGCGACACAACAGAGTGACGGTTCACTTCACGGAAGATTTGTGCGCGCCCTACACCGAGAGACACACATTACGCACAACGGGACACACAGCTGGACGACGGAAGGGCGGAAATCGCCATTTTTGTGACGCGCCACTGATGACAATGCTAATTGATGAATGGGTATATGCACACGCCCGTAAAGGAACAGGAAAAAATAGCAGGACACACCGCCGAGACGTGTAACCGTCACGCCGCGCACACGTTCTTTCACGATGATGGTCGGCAGGCAACTGACAGTGAACTGACGTGCTCTTTCGCTCCTCTCCCTCGTCCCGTGACGTTCCTTGCGAGCGGAAGGGGCGGGTGGTTCGGTACGGAAACGGGAAGAAACGCGATAAATCCAGTATGTCACACACCAACAGAAAAAACCGCGCCCCGGTGAAGGATCCGTTTGGAGCAAGGCTGTGATTTTTTGATCCAGGAATAAGTAAGTTTTGAATCTTTTTTCGGCTGAAGCTGTATTTTTGCTATCTTTTATTCACTTGAAAATACACACCACATGTTTTTTTTAATTCACGACGAAAAGGTGAACTTTTTTTCTCATCTGCAGCGATCAACAAAAACGTTTGACACTTTTTCCCGGCTCAAAGCCTACTGTGCAACGACTCGTTACCAGTTGTAGATTACTATTTCACACTAACCTCCTCGCACACTATTACCTTTTCTAGTATACTGTGCACTTCCGATAGCGGAACGGGATATCTGCGCTGATTCGGTAATGTTGCTGGTGTGTGGTGGCGGTTCTGTCAACCCTGTCAACCTCGTCGGGACAGTTATCGCGCTCGCGCCTATGTCCTGAACACACTGAAGCGGCGCTTGTGTAACACACCTAAGCGGTTTGATTTGATTCTTTTATGTCTCCTCCTTGCTAGCTGCTCCTCCTCTCACTCTCCTATTGAAACACGGATCCACCGATACGACGGCTGCGCTCCTGCGGAAAAGCGCGTGTGTTGCCGAGACCGCGACGCAAGTTCGACTGACTCGGTCGTGTGTTAATTTTAGCTTTCCGACTTCGCCTTCCACACTCTCGCCGCGTTCCCGGACTCGCGGGTGCGGTGTGCGGCCCCCTTCTTCCGCTGCGCAGGGATCGACCCCTTCTGCGCACTCACACACCCATGAGAGACGCGTGTGCGCCTCACCGTGCGGGGCACGCATACATGCGCAGCAGCTCCTTTTCGTCGCAGCGAACGACAGGCGCGCGTACATACGCGCACCCACACCGCTGCACATTGCGATACAGCGGCGCGCGGCGCGTTCCATCGCGGAAGGCGAACAAAAAAAAAACCCCTTTACTCCTGCCTTTTCGCTCGCCCCGTCCCGCTCACTCGCACACGCTCACTCGCTCTCCGCTTTCATTCTTCTTGTCCCCGTGGAGCGCTGCTCCTGCGATTCCCGTCGTTGCCTGTTGCGCTCCTTTATTGCTTTTTTTCTTTTCTTCTCTGCGCTCCCGTGCTCTCTCTCTATCTCTTTCTCTCGCGAACAAACCCCCCGGCTCGGTCGCTCCCTTTTTCGTTCGCGGTTTAATCGGGGCGAATTCCTTGAAGCTTCCGTACGCGGAAGCGGGGTACGGGGGTGGGCGAAGGTTTGGTCGAATCTCCCCACTCCCGGCCCCCGGCGACTAGATTCCTTTTGCGTCGATGTGTACGTAGCGGGCGCTGGGAGTGTGCGGGGCGATCGCATTCGACGATCCCGTTCCAACACAGCGAGCACACACATGGAGGCGTTTATGTAGTCCCTGCGCGCACACAACGCTACCCCGATCGCTGTGCTGAGATTCGCCCCAATACAAACGCAACCGTTGGTTCGCCCGTGGAGAAGGGGTGGATTTGTGCGGGGCTGTGCCTATAGGGGTGATCGTACCGGGGGGGACTTTGGACGAACGGACGGAAAAAAGCAACAGGAGTGCTGACTGGGATTTTACGAAACGGAAAAGCGACCCTCGGCTGCTCCACGTAGCCTCCCGTAGGTCGAGGAAAACTGTCTGGCCTGTGACTGTAAATAATGCATTTCGCTGTAATTTGCTTCAAGTTTTTCCAACCAATTCTCACACCCAACAGGAATCCTTTTAATTCTCGGGAAACTTGAATCATTCGTCCCTTCGACGAAAATACACTGGTTCTGACATCTGTCAAACAAGCTAATCAGACGTCTTTCCAAAGGAAACGTAAACTTCGCATGCGATTTGTTTCAATTAACCTGTCGTCGTGCCAGCGTGGAACAGGATCTACTAATTTGTCCCGAGACGTCACAGACACGTTCTGGAAATACCGGTCGAATACGGGGAATCCGTAGGGCACGTTTTTGCAAACTGCGCTGCAACTCGCCAAAGCTCTTCGGATGAATTCCCTGAAGGCAAATTAACGCCGTAATGAGTTTCCTGCTAATCGGGGCGAATATGGTGTCGTCAGGAGCAGTGGAATTGGTGCTTTTCTGTGGGGACACATTTGCACCCGTAGGCGTAGATGGATTGGCAGTAACATTTCAATAAAGAATAGTTTAATTAATTTTGTAAATTTTTAGTAATTTTTGGAATTGAAATCAACAACGCTGGAAGTAAACATTTGAATTAAAATCAGTGTTCACGAATGCTAACTTAAACGATTTTTGGTGCTTTTTATAAGTAGGGGTGGATGGGGCAATACGCACCCCTTAAGCAAAACTCTAGAATTTTTAATGAACATGGCTATGGATTGTTGATTTTATCAACTCATTTGGTTGATGAAGGTTCTATTTAGTAACCT
>KE523970.1:30415-47466 GCA_000441895.2 Anopheles sinensis | reverse complement strand
GTTAGTTAGAAATGTCCTTTAGAGCCTATTTTTTTCTGGAGTCCGTTCCTATATTCTGCAGAAGTCAATACTAGTAAAGGTGCAGTTTTTTAGGGACTTGGTTGGCTGTTTGAAATGGAGGGTGCAGCTCTCATTACAGTTGTTAACAGGATGCTTAAGCTGCTATTATCAAAACTGTGGTGGGTTGACTTTCGGGTTCCAGTAGATTATTATGATATTCCGATGCTGCAAAATCTTGGGGCGAAAAGTTTACTAAGTTGAATGGATAAATGCCGGTTTTTCTGAATCATGAAAACTTACAGAGCTGGCATGTAGTCTACCAGTAGCGATTTAACACTAGAATCCAAATTGGGGTCATTTTGACCCAAACGCGATTTTAACATTTAATATCTCAAAAAACGGCTGAATATTTTTTCAAAAAAAAAAAGGCTAGTCTTATAATCCAAAGTAGCATCTAAGAAAAATGATTTCAGATTTTTTTGTTTCGACCAATTCCGAGAACCAACTTGACTATCCCTAGAATGCTTTTTATGGGTCATTTTGACCCATGTTTTTCAAAACGCTGTAACTTCGGCAGTTTTCAAGACTTTTTAATTCCGTAAACGGCTGTGTTTTAGCCTATATGTTTACTACCTTTTTGTCTTTTTCGTTTTTTGATCCACCTCACCCTTTCTCCACTAGCTCAGTACATAGTAAAAAAGAACGGGATTTCGCGAATGTCAAAAACTGAAAAAGTGCATTTTTTCGCGGTAAATTTTTTTTCAAGTAAAAAAAAGATGTGCGCTATCAAGCTTATATATGAAACCACCTTAAAAAAAATATTTCATATTTTTAAGATAGCAAATGATGGCACAAATTGACTCCAAAGGTACAACATAACGCCAATTTCCATAGTAACGTATCCCGCATAACGCATCGAAACGCTCGCGTACGGAATAATGGAACAAAGCGGAGGACGGAAAAAACCTATGGAAAATTCAAAAATCCGCATTTTAAAGGCCAATTTGTGATGTCATTTGTTATCTTAAAAATATGAAACTATTTTTTAAAGGTTGCTTAGTGTATGCGCTTTCTAGCGCACACTTTTTTTCTTATTTACTTTTCCCGTTTTGTTAAAATAAATGTTGAAAAAAAATAACATTCGGTTTAAACCGATCTTTTTTGCTTTACACCGAGCTAGCGGAATAATGAAGAAAGGCATCAAAAAACTAAAAACGCCAAAAGATAGCTAGCAAGTAGACTAAAAAGTAGTCCTTTACGGATTTAAAAAATCTTGAACACTGAAGAAGTTACAGCGTGTTGAAAAACATGGGTCAAAATGACCCATAAAAAGCATTCGGGCAAGTTTTCAAATCAATGTATTCTAGTGTTAAATCGGAAGGGTTGTGGGAGCGAATTTATGTCTTCATTATTCCTAGAAATTTATAAATTACTCAAAATAGAAAAACTAAGCTCAACTGCATATCACCACGAAACCATAGGTGCGTTAGAGAACTCCCACAAAATGCTAGGAAACTACTTGCGAATATTTAGCAACAATAATTCCCTTGATTGGAGTCAATGGGTTAAATTTTACGAGTTTGCGTACAACAAATCTTACGCCATTCTATCTTGTCTATCGTAGGCAAGCGAATCTACCGTCGCATATAAGTCACGAACTATCGCAAACCAGAAACCAATATGATCTCGACAGCTATGTTACTCTTTTAAAAGCGAAACTTCGAATTGTACACAACGACGTTAGGCAGAGGATTATTAACATTAAAAAGGCAACCAAGGAAATCTACGACAAAAAATGTAAACCCAAAACTTAAAACCAGGACATCAAGTTCTGATTCGGAATGAAACAGCTGGAAAACTAGATCCTAATTATGTAGGTCCATATGAACTCGTAGGATGCCAAAATTTAAACGCCATAGTCAGGATAAACAACAAAAACGAGCCGATACACAAAAAGCGAATTAAACGTTACGAAAAATTAAAAAAAAAGGTTAAGCGTGTGGTGCAAAGTCACCCTGTAGTTAATTATAGCGTAGGTTATAGGATAGTTTTAGTACAAAGAAAGGTTTTAAATTCTCCTGCACGAAAGAGTAGCGCTCTCTTCTATGGCACTCGTTTGTCCACGCCGCATCGCACGGTATCAGCTCATCACCAGCGCCAGAATAAAGATACCACCTAAGTAACACAAAACAGGTTTAATAATCAATCAATCAGTCCATCAATCTGAATTACTCTTATCATAGAATGAATTAATCTGAGTTTTTGATTAAGGTTTTCATAAATCATAAAAGATTCAAAAATGCATTCGAATGAATCTCGGATAAAAGATTTATTAGGAACAACTGTTTGAGAATCGTCAATTGTAAGGAAATAACCAAGAAGGTCGCGTTGCTTGATTTTTTTTTTTTGTATACGCTTAGGAACGGCTATATCTAATGATTAACAAATGGTAAAAAATCTGTTTTAGGGAAAGTTGTTACTATCGGAAACATTATGTTGATCATCGCGCGTGCCGTGCTGAAAATCACTTTCCCGGTAAAAATCAATTGGCTGAAAATACCGATGGCAGTATAGAAGACGTTCCAAACGAACAATCCATACTATATATATTCTAATATTCGGAAGATGGTTTCGTGTTCGAACATTAAGGAAAATTTTAGTTTCATAGAACTTCATTCCTTATTATAAATGTGTGGTTAAAAGTGGACGAAACATCTTTCTTGCAGTGTTGCTCCACTGCGAAAGGCGAACACTTTCGTGTAAAAAGATTTAAATTATTGATCATTCTCAAAATAACCTACACCCGAAAGAGTATGCAGCTTCAAAGTACTTGTTCACTTATCTTTATTTGTCGTTACCATAATTTTAATTTTAATATCAATGGTAGAATGCTTGTAGTTTTCAGTGTTATGTGTTGTCTGCTGTGTACTGCTTTGTTCGGCTTTTTGATCGTTTTCGGTGTGTATCAATACGGACGTACTCTATTTTTTGCGACGTGTGTGAATGAATTTTAACACATTCAGTAATACAATCGGACGTTTATTATCCGGGGCCAGATTTAACAACGGGCGGATAATCCAAATCTGACAGATTCGGAACCATGTTTAACGAATTCATGATTGGTAAAAAATGTTTTTAGAACCTTATTTAGAATCAAATAAGTTTGTCAAATAATTTCTATTATTCTAGAAAATATTTATACAATTTTTTTAATTACGACTTTTTAATGCTGAAACATGTTTGTTTTGTTGATGTTTTGTTAGTGATGTTGATGTTTTGTTGAACTCCTGTACGATTAACGTTTATGTGACACACATTTGAATGAAGTTTCGGTTATCCGAGAACCGCTCGGTTCCGGTATGCTCATAGTCAATATACCATTCCACCAGTCTGTCTCGGAAGTGAGTGAAATTGAAAATTAGAATACTAAATGGCCTCTAAGCATTAGAAGCGGCTAGGTAGCATCTTTAATAATAGCTTGAGGCTGCAATATTTTTGATATTTTTCGTATATTTCATGGATGCTCCGTCAGACGATATCAGCATTCGTGGATGATATTATTTCCGCAAAAAGTCCGTTTTTCATATTCCATTGTTGCTCCTGGCAGCAATTGTGATCTATTTGAATCGAAAATCTTCAGTGAAATAGAAACAAATTAAGCTTCCATTGAATCAGTTGAAAATCTAACAAGGAACGTTTTATTTGCAAGTTATTTTTCACTTCTTGTTGCTTGTTTGTTTACCACAAGCGTTTTATAAATAGCTGCACAGTGTATAAAGTTATAGTACGACAAAATTATAATAACATATGTAAATACCATCAGCCCGAAATATAGATGAAATAAAAGTAGTGATCTAGACAATCGAACAAAATAAAGTTACATACATATTCTAAAAAACATAAATGATGCTTGCATGTACTATGCTATAATAAACATTCACCATCAACGTTTTATTTCACATTTTGTTTAAATACCAAATAATGCAAGTTTCAAATAGTCTTTTTATCGCTTTATGGACTGGCATAGGGGATTAAGTAACAAATAATACTACTATGTTATCGAAGAAAATACCATGTGAATTAAAGTAATATTCCTATCTTCAGTAAACGGAGCGCAACGAAACCATTTTAAGTACTCATGACTGGCAACGGCCTTGAACCATCCCGAACGGTACGATACCGAGCAGAATTTCCTGTCATCGTATCCCAGAAATGTCGGAAAAGTATCTTGGCCAAAAATCACGGACTCGTACCATTTTAGCACGATATGATCACTCATGTGCGCTTATCACTCGGTATAGCTAGTTGAAATGATGCACGAATGATGGGAATTAAAGTACATTACAGTCATCGAAATCGCAACCATAGACTAAATGACTAAACGCTCTTGCCATGTATGCGGTTCAAAATAGAACGTAAAAGAAGAATCATAATGTAAGCTAACCTATTCCTTCGTGCTATTCAAGATGTTTTTGTTCTCTGCTGTCTCAGGATCGTTACGCAGAATAGCAACACTTTGCTAGTAGATGTTTTGCTGATTACGCAATTTGAAAACGCACAGAATGACGACAGATTACCATTTACACTGTGTACTGCATGTTTTTGTGTTTGCATTCTACAATAATTATTCTAAAGTAAGGTCCAATAAGTGCACAGACTGGTTGCACGTAAACGATTCATCGTGGTATCAAATAGCCTAGCCCGTAGTTAGCTTCCATTCATTGTTGCAAACCCATTAATTATACTAAGTGTGGGATAAGAACAATCCCACTGTATCGTTTATGTTCAGTTTGCCTAGCTTAAGATATTTTTGCTTCGAATTAATTAGTTTACGTGTTAAGCCTTATCAAACTTATATTCTTCCATTAAGTACTTCATTAAACACTACACGAGCACATTTAGGCAGGATTTTTTGTTTTGTTGCTTTTTGTTTGCGTTTTATGTTTTGCTGCATGTTTTACGCATGACTGTTGTGATTTTTCTCTGTTTGGTTGTTATTACTGCTGATTTCCTTTCTGGTACATCACTCCTACAATCAATCATTTACGTTACTTTGTTCAATATTGTTCTATTTAATATTATTTTGGCACGTGAAATAAGGTTTTGCGTAATATGCAATATTTAATCTTCCCTTTCTATCTTGCATCACGGTTCAACTGCTGACAAACAGCCGCGATGGGACTTGAACCTTCCAGCTCTAAATGAATGGGATTTTGTTGTTATTCCACTCTGTTTCAATTTTTTATTTGTTGCCTTACCACCAAAGTATGAACTTGCGTAGGTGCTATACAAAAATCAAGAATTTGGAAAAATTTCGAAAGAACAAGGTAATAGTATTAGCTCCAGTGTTGTTAATTGCGAGCAACGCAATGCTCATGTAATAGTCTATATTAATAATTTTATGTTCAGCTTTGGTTTCTTTACTCATATCTTTTATCCTTGTTTCTTGTTTTATGTAATGGCTAATGTAAATATTCGCGGACGGATAACCTCAGAATGGTGCATATGAATGGAAATATGCTCATTTCACTTTCTTTCCTACCACCATTCACCCTTGTTAGCATATTTTCTTTTATTTTATCTTTCTTACTCTCACTTTACTACTCCATACCTTTCTGCTCCTCTTCATTACGCATAACCCCTTGCAGTATGAATGTAATTGCTCTATGGCATGCTTATCTTGCCTACGGTTTTGCTCTTATCTTTTTAAAAATGACTCTTGCTTACTATCATATCTCTCCCTCAAGCCTAATCTTTAATGTAAATGCAGTGCAGGTATGTTTTCTCTCTATTATACCCTCAGAGCAACTAGAGACCGATCAACGATGCTGTTTATTATCAATCTTTTTCATCATACCCAGTGTGTGAAAGGCTGTTATTAAAATCTTTACAGTTGTGTACGCATATACCATATATCTTGCCCTACCAGAGATGCTATCATCTGCGCAAATGAGTTTTTAGTGTTGATGCCCCGGTGTTGGCATCGTTTGCTATCGGAATGTACGTGTCACGCAGTATTAATCGATAAAGATTACAGCTATTTTATTGCATTTATCTCTGCTTTCTCCAAAGGGATGAACAGACACCTTAAATCTGAACAGTATCGAATGGGTGGCGAAGATTAAAATTGCACATTTCGTCATTTCGGTAGGCTACCTTTTGCGCTTCCATAGATACCGGAGCAGCCAGCATAACTGACACGATGAAGCGTAGGGAATGGTATATATAAGAACGACACAAACGAAAACGTCTGTTCACTTTTAAGTACAGCGATTAAAAAGCAGGATCATTCTTGACAACACTAGCATGCACAATACATATTATGTACCACAATCACCAGAGTGAAAATTTACAAAATAAAATTACATAGCAATCGGTTGAACCGATTTGTAATACAATACCGGAACGGGAAATATCTATACTTTGTTATCTCTATAGCTTAATCGTCAATAGATAAATGACAGAATGTGCACAAATGCTAGGCGACATGATTTTCCTTTTTTTATAATAAAAAGTTACATTTTAAAAACATCACACCATTGAGCGCGTTATTGTGAGTGCATTCGAGTGCACATGATTAAAAATAACCAAGGGTCTACCTTCCTTGGTTTGTCGTATCCTTTTCACCTACCGCCCGGTGTAATTAAATTCTGTACTCTCCATGCATTTCAACCAGGTTGTACCTTCTACTTACTACAGGGAATGTTATCGGCTCATTCTCTTATTTAGGAATCATTTAACCTAAATCCAGTAAAACTGCAAAAACTTTGCTTCTTCGTTTCCTCTTCTTGTATTCCTATCATCTTTTCAATTTCAACTTTTTTTTCTAAGCTGTTGCTATCAGTTGTTATTAAATTGATTTTGGCAAATGTTTAGTAATGTGATGATTTTCTCGGAATACTCGAGACAGTATCATTTTCGTGCCCAGTCTGTTTTAACAAAGCTGTCCGCGAGTTCTCACCAGTACCAGGATGGAATTTTAGTAGCGCTGCTGGTACTCGTGATGCCAGCGATTGAAATCAATATGAAATACGATGATGGATCCAGTCGCTAATCCAGCCAAAAGATATCTACGGATTAGAAAGCAATAAAAAAAAGATTATCGTGTGCCCGAATAGTCAGTCTGCTATAGGAAACAAGGTATGCCCATCCGAACTAGCCATATACTTACTTCTGATCGTGTGTCAATGCCAGCGAACGAATGCCACTATTGCATACCGGGAAGGCATACAGTGGTGCAAGGTTGAACGTTCGCCAAACTTCCACTATACCTTTATTACCGGCAGTCATTAAGTACTCTCCATCCCGCGACAATAGCATGCACTTGGAAAGCAGAGTAGAGAAAGAACATTGAGCATGTTTTTTGGTGGCTGGAGGGCGCTGAAACTTACTTGAAGATTATCATTGTGTGATTCGTAACGCAACAGCTTTCCGTTGATGGTGTAGGCGGCGACACTGCCTTCATCATAGTTTACAACGATGAAACCCTCGCGCGAAAGCGTTATGTTCTCCGGCGAAATAAAATCTTTCGGTGCCTCGAGGGACCGGAGTAGGTCACCAAATGTAGTGTGCACTAGTACGGGACCATCTGGAAAAACAAGAAATATGTACAGTAAGTGCCCGTCATGTGCGAGTAGAATTGCATAAAGGCGAGAAATGTACTTATGGAGCCAGAAACAACTAAGCCCAGTTCGGCACTAATGACCACTGACGTAACTGCCGTTTCATGCCCAGTGAGGGTAGCGCGAGGCGTCGGTATCTGTAAGTCAGAGCGGGGTTAAATATATTCTTTTTTCATTCGGCTAAACCGTTCATTTGTTTTCTTATATAGTTCTATCCGGTTTATCGGCAAAATATGTGCTTACCTCACCCTCTCCTACAATAGACTGCGTACGGGCGTTCCAGTGCCATAGCAAAATAGTGCAGTCGGCCGATCCGGATGCAATGTAGCAATCGGAAGTGATGTTGCACTCCGAGCGCGACAAACATGTGACAACACCGAAGTGTCCGAAAATAATCTGCACAATCTTGGCCGTCTCAGTAGAAAAGACACGGAAACTGTTGTCCCAGAATCCGCAGGCGATCAGGAAGCGACTGTCTACCGTTGTGACATAGCAGTTTGCCTTTATTTGTAGTTTCTGACTAAAGTTATCACCAAGATGACGACGGTTCTGCTGGTTGCTGCTGGTACTGTGGCCGTTGATTTGAGCTGCAGCACAAAAACAGAAAGTAAGGAGAAAAGAGATATATAACTTATTCTAAGCTGCTGTTTTGTTATCCAAAAGTTCCGCCAAACTATATCATAGTTTCGCTTAAAATGCTTGAGAAATACTTGTGAACAAATAACATGTTTTTAATAGGTTCCAATAAACAACATTTGAAAGACGAAACCTCAACATTTTGTACACATTTATATGTATCAGCGCATTCAAATACTTTCTCAAGTTCAACACTGACACAAGTTTCGCGAAATTGAAAAGCTTTTGATATTGGTATAAAATGACATTCACCATTAATTGTTTGTACTTGTTCAAAATCTCAAACATATTCAAGAAAAGCATGTAATAGTTTTTGTTGGCCGGTAATGAATGAATTAAAAATGAGAATCCTTACAAAGCAGTGGATCCATAGTTAATGGTAGGTTGGCATTGATGTTCTGCGTCGACTCTGCGTAGCTTGGACTCTGGATGCTGGCCGTATATTGGCAATTCCAGCGATTCACGGCAAACTGATGCCCGGCAGTGACCGTGACAACCGAAGGAAGCGGCAACTGCGGGTACGTGTTAGCCGAAATGTGAATGATTGGTGAGTTAAGATGAAACTTGAGAGACATGCACACATCATCCGGCATCGTGTTGAACATCATCGGTGAAAGATGCATGGCCGAGGAGCGCGGTGGATGCGGCTCCATGAGAAGCAGACTGGGAGTTTGGCCGAAGTTGCGTATCTGGTTTTCGATTGCCTCGCGCGTTACCGGGTCTGTGATCGTATCCAGGTCGACGCTGCCTTCGTACGTGAGGTAGTAGAAGACGTTGGTCGCGCGCATCGCCTCCGGTCCCCGCTGTTTGTAGCCGAAGATCAGATCGATCCACTGGTGCAGCTGACAAGAGACAAACTCGGACTCGAGCGCCATCCGATTGATGCGAACGAATTCTTCCGGTGTTTTCGCCCACGGCGGCAGCTCAACATCGCCGACGGTGCGCCCGTCATCCCGCTGACCGAGACGGTAGTCAGATGCGTTGTAGAACATCTCCGGTAGGAAATACCACTCCGGTATGAGCTCCTTTACGTCCGATGTGTCTCGCTGGCAGTTCTTCCATGAAAGCGCGACCGACGAGAACAATCGATCAGGATGGTCGAATCGACCGCCCTGCAGTGCCAGAAACATCGTTGTAAAAGGCTCAATGCGGATGAGCCAGTTAAGCACGAAGGCGGCTGTTGAGTAGTGCGTACCATAGTGGAAAGGTGGGATACCAGGCGTATCCCACGTTTCGTACCGCTCTTCGAAATACTCCCTGCGACTCGGGTTGAGTGCGCCGATTGGCTTTGACAGATCGCGGTAGTTAGACGGCTGGCTGAGGTCAAGCTCCCGCGATTCGTAGTTAGTGAGTACCCACGGGAATACCGGATATTGATTCAGATCGTTATAAGTTCGGCCGGCGATCGTGTTCAGAAACATCAAATATTCAAAGTTTGATATCTCGCGACGCTGCCACTTCTGCGTCATGTTCGAGTTGCGCATCAGCTGCCTTGACGACATCATGGATGCACGTCGCGTCTGAGGGATGCCGTACTTGATGCCGACCCCGACACGCGGCAATGCCTTAATCACCTTTTTCACTGTGTGCTGATCGGGAAAGGCAAACAAGATCGAAGTGCGACTGGCGAGGAAGATTTCAAGCGCTACGTTCTGTAGTAGATAGCGGCGGGAAAAGATAGCACGTATTTCGGAAAAGTACCACTTTCCGTGCAGATGATCGCAATACTTAAGCACCTCGGCATCGATCGATTGAAATTCGCCATGCTCCTCGTCCACCTCGAAATACATCTCGGTGGAGGTAATTGACATAGTGCCAGGCGCGACCAGGCCGGGTGCGATCAGCTTTGCCTTGGTGCTTATATTGACCGGACCGGTCAAATCGAGGTCTAGTTCGCGGTCCTCGATAAGCAGCTCGGAGTCATCGAGAAGATCAGGCTGCTGGGATCTTGGCACCGCAATTTGGGAGTAAATTTCCTCGCGCGCCATTATCGTCCGCCCCGTGTTTTCGTCGCCCGGTATGCCAACGTCAACCTCATTCGCTTCGTCCGAGCCAGTCGACGTGGAGTTCGAATGACCATGCGCTGTTGCCGTGCCCGTTGTTTTCGCTAACGGTGGCGTGACGATCTCGAGCGACGTCTTCAGCGTCGCCTGCGGGTGACTGGATCCACGTGGATTCTGTACCATGCGTTTGCGGCGTCGTGCGTCGTCCTCCCACGCGTCCAGTTTCCAGTAGGTTTGCCTCTGGTAGTAGCTGTTTGCATCGCCCCACGCTCCATGTCGATTACCCATGATGTTGCGCACCTTCTCTAGCAGCCGGCTGGCAATAACGTTGTCTCTGCGGCGCGCAGCAGTTATCAGGTGATCGCACATGCGCTCCTCTTCGCGTCGTTCCAACAGCGTTTGGGCGCATTGTGACTCGAAATCGGCATGCTTCAACACATCATCCGCTCTCATACGGTTGAGGATAAATTCAGCTTCGTTGGCCACTCGCACAATATGATCCTTCATCGCATGCGATAGCAGTCGACCCTCGTTGATCAGCTCTATGAATGCCAGCCCGGCATGCTTCTGCAGGCTGTTCTGCCACTCCTGTGAACACAGCAGCATTACTAGCTCTACGACTGAATGGCTGTTCTTGAAGGTGGTCAACCCTTTGCCCTCCATTAGCAGCTCCTGGCCGTGCGAGCCGACAAGCGTCTTTGAGAGGAACGGCGCGAAATCGACCATGATCTCGCGCAACAGCGGACAGACTGGACCAAGCGCAATCTCCAGCTTCTGTGTAAGGCTTGCCTCGCGCGACGGTAAAGCGAGTGGAAGCTGCCCAACGAAGGGTGTTTTTAAGCTAATGTCCTCTGGTCGGCCATGCATGGAGCCTGCTCCGGGCGCTACACCACCCACTAAATGAGCTCCGTAACCACCCTCGGCTACACGCACGACTGCAATGTCTGACTCCATTTTAACATTTTCTCCTGCATTAGCCCCACTACCGCTGGCAGCGCTATCTCCCATATGGTCGGCCAGAGTGGCCGACGTAGATGAGATCGATCCACCGCCACCCTTAACCCCGACTCCTCCGCTCACTATATTTTCTGTCCGACTACCCGGCAGCTTAAACTCGTTCGCACCAACTTCGTCATTTAGATTCACATCGGTCCAGCTCTCATCATTTGAATTGGTCGGCTTATGCTCATCCGCCATGATTTCGCTCGACGTTTCCACCTCTTGCGGGTCGTTTTCTGTTGAATTCAGGTTCAACGAGGCGCCATCGGAGTCAACACTCTACGGGTATGTTGCATGTTTGGAGAAGGAAAATTGAGCATTTTCGATTGGATTAGATTTTTTATGACACATTTTCTTATATTATATAAACAAACAATCACACACACCACACATAAACAACATATATGTATGAATATTTTTATAAGCGCATACATAAAAGAGCAAACTATAAGATGCAATCCAAAAACTTACTCTAGTCAGGGATTAATATAATCCCTACTTTTTATCTTATATATAGATCGTATAATTTGCTCTTCTTCTCGTGAACATCTTAACAAGGTTTGTGTAGCAACTACAGGCATGAACACATATAATAGCAATGACAGCAGTAACAATAGCAGTAATTCAACCAAATGAACTACATTAGAATAGCGCGTCCACGTTTGGACCATGCAACAACAAGCAAATTCATTCGAATCTATGTTTGAAGATTTGACAAAACTTAAAAGGCAGCATTAAATATTCAAGCGAGTGGCTGAAGATAATCGTGCAATAGCAACACACAGAGAAAGTGACAAGGGCTAGTGTGTGCTTGACCAATGGAATATGAGGATGAGTCTGTGTCGTGTTGTCTCATACCTTCACCTGCACTTGCGATACCGATCTTTGCTGCGGATGCTGTTTCTGCTGGTGCTGCTGCGACTCGTTAACGCTTATAGTAGCGCTCGTAGAAGGCGTTATGACGCTCGTTGTAGTATCAGTCGATACAGTAGATGTTGTAACAGTTAGAGTCGAGGAAGGCAGCATGGCATATTGGTAATAGGGCTTTAGGCGGAAATCGTTGGTGCATACCAGCTCAGACTGTTTGACACCAGATGCGCGCCTAGAGCCATTGACTGAGGTAACGGCCTACATATTCATTACATTCGCGGGTGTCATTTATCGAGTGTGTAAATCGACGTTATTATGTTACGGTAAGTAGAGGTTAATTTATCCAAAAAATCGAAGATTAGTCAGAGTAGCATGATAAGGAACAAGGGTAGGACGTAGGTAGATTTATTCGTTAAAATGTTGTAAAATAGAACGTTATATGAAAGCAGGAATATTTGGCAAAATGAAAAAGGAACATTGAAAATCATATATCGTACAGAGACAAAGGTAGAAGGATTGAGATAAAGGAGAGGGAGAAAAAGAGAAAGATAAAGAAATATTGAGAGATATTGAAGGTATGTATATATTCGAGAGGATTAGATGAAAAACAGGAACAGAAAGAAAGGGAAAATTAAAGGGAAGAAAAGGGGGATTAGGGTTATTCATACGCTTGTAATTGGATAAACAAATAAATTAAATTAAAATGCATGTTCACAATATTTAAGTATGAACCTACTTTCTACACCTACATGCGGAAAACTTCAACAAACATCATGCAGTTTATGCCAATACAAACGAAACTTTATCATTATTTTTTAAATGCTTGTTGTTTGAAGACATCGTCTGTGTGTTCACACAACCGGTTATTTCATTGTATATGAAAGAATAGCTTTGCAAAATGGCCGAGATACACAGTAGATCCATACAAAATTATGTTCACACTGCAAAAGCACTCGTCTTGATGTTGTACTTTCCATGAGAAAGTGTATACACTATAGAACAGTTTGAACAATAAACTTGAGGGATTAACGTTGGCATTGGCTTCGTTAAGAAAGCGTCTATAGCAGTATCATTAGTGCTACACCTTTCGGGCAGTATCTTGTATGCTTAAAGTCAAGTTCAGTCGAGTTTGATACATACGACTGTTACTACGGTAGTAAAAATGTATATAAGAAATTTATAAATGAAATTGTTCAAAACAGAAAACAAATCAAGCAATAAAAACTCTTCTTTTGATTGATTGCGCAAACATAATGAAATAGTACCAAAAAGGAGAAACTGCATTAAGGCGAAACATTCCACATACCGAACATCTATTAACTAAGAAACATCCTGTATTTGAACAGTAATAACACCAAGTCTAACAATGAAATAACTCAAGACAAGTTTTTTTGAGGTGCTTTGATAACGCTGTAAAAAGTCACATTTGATCGACACTTACCTTAATTGATAGAGGACCACTAGAATGCGAATCGTTGTCAGCTATAACGGAAGAGTTGTTTTCATCCACTACGATAACCTCATAATCGCCTTCTTGCATCGATTGAGTGCCTAAAAAGGAAGACAAGGACGTTTAAAACAAATGAGCTTTAGTGTCTAAGGCAATCAAATAGAAACATATTACGTACATCGAAGGCAACGAAAAATTACTTTTAATTGATAGGAAGACAAACACATCCTAATTTAACTGCTAGAGCATTCTTTAGAATATGTTAAGATTAAAAAGGATTAATGAAATGTGATTTAATAAACTATCCCCATTCAAAATTGATCTTTTTGAGTGAGAAAAAAGGCACGTTCTTTATTCTTAAGTTGAATTCCGCTGAACAGGTATGAATATTCAAAACAGGTATTTCACGTAAAATACGAAGATGTACATGAATTCCCAGAAGTATGTTACGTAACATTTATTGCGCATATTATGATTTTGTATGGGGAATTTTAATACACAATATCCCTTCTTCATTAAATGCGGTTGCGGTGTTTTAATGTCTTATTATGCCATTTCTGCTTTATAAGAGGGTTTATTCGGCTTTCTTTGCTAGTTAATATACTATTAGAATAACCCTAGCTCCAACTTAGAATCAAAGATTTTGCATAATCTATCTATCTAACATAACTATCTAGAATAACTTATAAAGACGCTATTAAAGAAGTTCTCTAATTTAATTGTTGTCTGAACTAAACAGTTTACACGTACGTTTCGTACAAATCATACCATCTTTTGAAAGCAACTTTAACCACTGTCGACATACGTAAAATTAATTGATCTGTCAAAACAAGGTTTTACTTCGACCCTAAAAAGGACATCATTGTAAATACTTGTTTTATACCTATTTAGGAATTGCATAACGCAGGTAAATTACCACAAAATTCCGTTTCAGACAACTTCATATCAACCGCTTGCAGCATCCTATCAACCGCTTATACACATATTAGAACATCTGAAAAATAATTCAGAGTTACGTATGTATCCAGCTATTAAAATGCATTCTGGGGGATAGATGTCCCATAATACCATAGAACACTGTAGATGCTATGGATAGCTAAAAGGCTTGAATGGATTATGTTTTGAAACATTTGCTAAACTGAGTTACTGTAGATTTCAGTGGGATTTAATAGTGAAGAACAAAATAAAATAAAAAATATCTACTACTTCAAAAAGACAAATAAGAAACACAAATTAATAGAGATTAGATTCTATACGAATAGACTTACAACAAATACGTATAACGTACAAAAGGTACAACATACCCTATTAACAATGAATAAAACAAAAATATTCGAGCATGCCGGATTGCTAATGTTGCATTAGTGCGTTTTTACGCTGGAAAATGCGATGTCTACTAATACCAAACTGATAAACCATTAATATCGAAGATATTAAATCCATCAAGAGAAAAAGCAACCCTTTTATAAACAAATGTATGCTTTGATTAAATAGATCTAATTGTAATCGCTTCTTGAACAAACACAAAATTTGTTTGAATTAGTACTCTGCCAAACTAACCAGTAATTCAATTTTGGATAATGATTTGAAAATCATTCATTCTCAAAATTGAGCAGGTTATATGAATTTTCACTAAATTGAACATTTTCTACCATTGCAACACCATAGCAGTAGAAAAACTTTGAAATAATTTTGCTGAACTACCGTATAGTTGTCCTAAATTAGGTAATTACAAAACATAAATAATCATTTTTCAAACCAAGGTTTATTCAAAAGCTTTTTCAAATAGCCACAATTAACGTTAAAATCAAATCATCAAGTCAGATGATGATTTATCGTCATAAAATTTAAGAGAGCTTTAACAAAAGAAAACTTAAGTTTTTATTACAAACAAGACTCAATCGAGGTCATTTATCGTTAAGCGAGGTCATTAAAGAAAAGCTACCAAGTGATCTCTTGGACATATCCAAAACATAGAAAAAGAAGCTAGATACAACAACTCAGTTTAAGCAAACCCATGTGTATACTGAGTTGATAAAAAACAGGCCACATGCATCTTTCCTTTATTGGACCGTGAGGTAACTAACAACACCAAAATCAACATCCAAACTGCCGGTTTGAAGAAAGATCTTGCAAATTTACAATGCTGGCGAATTTGCACAATCCATTGGCGAACGTGGCGAAAGTTTATTAGTGAATACAAAATTTATATATAACCGAATTTTTAGAAAATCAGTATTAAATTAAAGGCTTGACTTGCAAGTGGCCTTTTTTTTAACGAGAATGTTTGTTTATGTATACAGTGTTTTTGGAAAGATCGAGACGAGCCGATATGCTCATAGATGTACAGGTGATCCTCGCAATACGCTAAATACACGATATACGCGATTCCGAAATGCGCGATATCGTGAAAAATTACACTTCATATCAATTATCGTTGTTGCTTGACTTCTGATTGGTAAATCTTGCTTTTGGTAGAATCAAGTTTTTATTTTACACTATACTGGTGAATAGAACACCTTTTAGTTTGATTATTTAACATAATTACTCCTTCTGGCATCTTGTACATGTTAATATACTGTGTCCAGTTTCTTTAGAGCCACCCCCATTTTGTTGGAATTGATAGGTTATCGGTTTTATCAATAAAAATGAAATACAGTGGTATTAAAAGGCTCAGTTTTAGGTAACTTTGAGTTGGTTTTTCAGGGATATCTGTAATATTATATTCGGTTTTGTGAATAAAGCTTTAAAACTGCTATCCAGTGTCGATAGACCGACTTGCGATTTCATGAATTTCTGCTCCAAATAACTGTTTTAATAACTATTTTAGTTAATATTACAACATTTGAGTAATCGAATGCCCTGCCTTTTCTATCTGTAGTTTGAAAATTTCGGTTTGGGATACTTTTAATAAGCTTTTAAGCTGTAGATTCTTTAATATTTTCTCAAGCATAAAAAACAAATCTTCTCAGCTCATTAACAGCTAATAATTGCCGTTATTTTGTATTAACTCCCTCATGCGAGTGAAAGAAATGGTCAGTCCATGAGTGACTGACAACCTATCACTTGAACTTGAACTTGAACCTATCACTTATTTCTTTACTGGTACGGATTGTCGCATAATCTTGTCTTGAAAAGATAATTAATTCGGATGAAAAGACTTTTAACGTATTTCTAGATCCTTTATGTATTACATGACATGTTAGCGCTGCATGACGTGCTAGCACCAACTTTCGTTGCACAGAGTGCAGCTTAAACGATACAAGATTCACAACCAAAGTTGCTAGTTGATCAATGCTGTTTTTCACTCCGCAAACCTCGCCAATTATTAAAATTAAAAATACCCATTCGCTACTGGCTCTATAAAAACTGGACATTGAAAATGTCACTTAATTACATAAATCAAATTTAATACTCCTGATTGTGTACTACTGTGTGTTTAATCCATTTTGTGGTTTAATATAAATATTC
>KE523970.1:9852-30395 GCA_000441895.2 Anopheles sinensis | reverse complement strand
TCTCGGTTGGGATTCGAACCCACGCCGTCCGAGCTCGGATCCCCAATTCTTACAATTGTAAATACTAGCTTTTTATCATTGGGTAGTTTTTACAATACATTTTATGATTTTATTAAGTGGCTATAGAAACTGGACACAGGATATTTCAACTCTTCAATATGAACTATAAACGATATGGCAGAGGAAATCAGCAATAAGCAGAAAACTCGATATACGCTATAGCGTTCTGTCCCAAACAGTTGCGTACTGCGGGGACCACCTGTATATATATTAATGTGTATGTGTATGGGTATTTATGGGTATGTTTATACTGTGTATGCGCGTGCCTGACTCCATAACGTGACACATGGATTAAATCGAGTTGGTGCCTTAGGAAAACAAGAAACCAAACCAAAATCAAGCAAATGAACAAAAAAAACGGCCAGCAGGCAAAAGACGCTAACGTTCCATCAATAAAAGGAAAACAAACGAGGATGCGTGCCTTTGGACAGCTTGCCAGTGACAATGGCGTGGCCGACGATGCCATTGTGCAGACCCTGCGCTGCTCCTGTCACTCCACGGTTAGCTCGCAAACCGCCACCATTGCTAGCACAACCGTCGCTACCCGCGGCCCCAGGTATCCCCGGGAGACCTTTACCCGCGGACACGACGCCGTACGGTGGTGCTACGGTGGCCAGCGAGTTGCCCAGGCTGTGCTGCACGTGCGGCTGGTGGTGCTGCATCGGTGGCTGCTGATGCTGTTGCTGATGGTGCAGATGGCCACCCATTGCTGAGACAGCCGCGACCGCCGGCGAATAGCAGTTGATCATTTCACTGGAGAAAATGCAGTGCCCGCCAGCTATGAAGCCCTGACTGTTACTGTTGCTAATAGTGTGAGGAGCGGTACCCGCACCGCCGTAGTATAGCGGCAGTGTGCCATTGCTCACACCTCCCACCATCAATCCACCTTCCTTGTGGTTGAGGAGGTTGCTGCTGGGACTGTTGTTGTTGATCAGATTGCTATTGCTTTTATTGTTGCTAATGCTATTGTTAGTGGTTATATTGTTGACATTGTTATTATTATTATTATTTAAATTATTATAATTATTGTTGCTGTTGGTATTATTGTTGTTGATGTGGGAGCTGCTGCCAGTGTTGTTGCTAGAACTGTTATTATTGTTGTTGTTGTAGTTGTTGTTGAGCATGTTGCCACACGCACCCCCGCCGTTTACCGAAGACGAGCCGGAGGAGGAAGAGGAGGAAGTAATGGTATTGTTACTCCCGTGATGCATCGCCTGCACATTGCCAGAGCCCACCGCCATACCTCCCGGCACGCCGGAATAATGAGGGACGGTGACAGTGGGTGCAGCGGACGTTACAGTGGCGGAGGAGTACATGGCGGCGGCGGCGACCGTAGGCTGATGGGAGTTTGGATGCGACCCAGGGAGAAATTGTGGATAGACGTGGTGCGACCATTGCGGGAAAAGTGGCCGATTGGTAGATTCTACACGTCAGAAAGTCATTTCATGCGGTATCCAGTAGTAGTTCGGCAGGTTGCAATATTTTGTAATGCGACATGCATTACGATGCGTTGGGTGTAACAGGTTGCAATCATCGCACGGAGAAAAATACATTTTAACAAAATGGAGAAAGGAGTTTATGGTTGAGCCAGCGACGAGTTGATAGTTATTACCATTTAAATGTTTCATTGGTAACAGATTTCAAAACATAGAACCGAGGTATGGAGGTTGATAACATTCGGCCGAGCGATAGATTTAAATATCGGTACAGTATTTGGTTACCCACATGATTGATCAAAAGCAGCATGAGAGAGAAAGCGACAAAGGGAAAGAGAGAGAGAGAAAGAAAGAGAGAGAAAGAGAATGAGAAAGAAGGGATAATGTAGCAAAGGGAAATACAATCTTTGTTTTATTTCATGAAAATCGAACACAAATTCATGATATAAATATTCTTACTACCCGAAAGTGTAGTAAAGTAATAGTAATGGTTGCAGTGCAATAATGACACCGTAATAAATTAACTACGAATACTGACTCCTGCAATAACTGGACGCAAAGCCGTCAATCGTCATAAGGCTCATTAAATGGCAACCAGTATGCTTAACTTTTTTGTTAAACAAACCCCTTCTCATAGTAAAATTAACCCACACATTTTGTTCACAAGCGGAATAGTCCGGTTTCAGTTTGAGCGGAATAGTCCGGTGACAAATGTCAAAATCTATTTCTTGTCGACATGTAGATAGTCAATAAGATATCCTTTTGTTAACAAAGCCTCATTATCAACATTAGCACTATCAACACTCACCAATTTTTAAATTAAGTCTTGCAACCGTGGTGGATTTATGACCTAAGACAAAAATTTAAACAGATTTTTTTTACTAACAACTAAAGCTCAAAATGGTTCCGTACAGGGATATATCATGAGGTTCTCGAAGGGAAGCTCAAATAGTTTTGGCTATCAATAACGACTTGGAACCATCGATCAACGTAGTGACATTTCAATATGAATAGATTTCATTTTGACATATCACAAGGTTAAGAAAACTGTAATTTTGTTTGTTACATTACCGTACAATATGGCCTAGCCTTCCGCAAATATACTTGCACGCTAGCTTGTACCGCAGCACCGGTGCGAAATTGATTTAATTTTCTCCCAAGACCGTAGGCATGCCATTTGGCCAACATCGAAAAAGGATGCAGATGGGGTTTTTTTAAATAAACTGCAAAAAGATCGATATTATATAACAAAAAAGAATTTGCACGCTTAATTTTGTGGAAGAAAAATACCGGCCTTTAGGACATAGGAAGGTTATTAGGCTTATTAACCATACAACGGCTAGTAAAACGAAGGAAGCAAGTATTGACGTTAGAAAACTTATTGGTTTTTATAATTGATAAAAAGAACTCTATATTCATTCATTGGCATACATGCCATGCCATTCATGCCAAGCCACCACAAACATCTCCAAAATTGAATTTATAGAGCATTTGTAAACCGAAGCCATCTAATTGCCAGTTATTTAAACTAAGCAGATAACGAGAAATATTGTAATCGAAAATAGTAAAAATTCTACCATCATTATAAACATGGCTAGGCGCACCCTTTAGCGGCAGTTAGCGTATGAAAGCGCGTTTGTGTATAACATAGTTAGGTTAAATTTCCGGTTATGCACGAATGTTCTCAAATATATTTCATTTATCTGGAAATGTTTTTCAAAAGTCATGGTTGATTCTTTCAAATGATCTTAAAGAAAATAATTTTGACAAGAACCAAAAGGAACGTAACAACGTGCATAATTGTAAATATATATTCATTGCACGGGTCAAATGGCTTTTTGACCGTAACCCGATTGCGCGATAAACATGAACGAAATTACCTAGACGTGTTAAATAAGCACATACGCAGTAGAAAAAGGAAAGAAAAAAATATAGTATCTATTGAAGTTGCCTATTCTCTATCAATACGTTGGTTGTTTTTTTCTTTTGTTAGATCAGACAATACAAATACAATCAATTTCATTATAAAACGTTGTTCCGGTGTCTACATTTCATTGATAATTGTAAATTAAAATTGAAATGACGTCTTTTGACTGTCCTGGTTACATATGCTCTCATTATTTGTGAAAATGAGACCTGAATCCAGTTCAATGGTTCTTTTTAAAAATGTATTTTTATTTGTAATCTTCAGAAAGAATCAACTTTTGAAGGGACATTTGAAGGGACTCTTCAGCTAAAAAAGACATTGCCCTTAAGAAAGATGCACATTTAAATCCTGTCAATTTTAAGCATGGGTATTTTTTTTATGGGGGAGGGGGGGTGCCCATGGCCCAGCGGTAGCGCTAGAAAACACCACGCCATAGGTGTGGGATCGAATCCTGAGTCTGGATTCGTAATACCCCCCGGTATTACGAACGGCTGACCACCGATCTATGATAATACAGTCTTTCGGTCACAGTAACTCTCTACAGAGAGAGGCCTTGTCCCACTAGGGGATGTTGTGCCACATAAGATGTTTTTTTTTCATTGCTGGGCTTTCACCTTCAAATCCTATAGTAAATGTAGAAAATCGTGAAAATGTTGTAATTGTTAATATCTATTATTATCTTAGCTTAAATGGTCCTACAAACACTGAGCGGTGTTAACCTTAACTGTGGCTCAGTTCTTTATCCCGGGTATTTTTTGACCTCAACCACACAGGAGGACAACCATGCCTTCTCGGTCTTTCAAGTCCGCCTAGGAGGATTGGGTCGTCAGATATCGTTTGCATAATATTACCAGCCCGCTGGAATTCTCATTACAAAAACTGGAACGCTTACATCAGCAAAATCGACCTTTTGCTTGTCAGAGAGAATTGATTGCATGCGAGAATGTCAAATAACCAGTACTGCAACTGGAAAGCAAATTTGCCGCTGTTGCAATGCATTATGCTTAGTTTACACGAGAATGGTTAGTACAGCAATAAAAACATGCTGCATCTGTAAACAGAACACAACAAAGTTAGGAGTGAAATTATCCAGTTGAATGCCATAAGTATGTGTGAATACTAAATAAAAGGTCAAATTTGGAAAGTAGCATTGTTTAATCGCAGTGAAACATTGACCAGTCATTTACACTTGATAGTGCATGTTACTTCGTAAATGAATTATTCGTACAAAACGGCGAACCGTATGTTTTACTGAAAATTCTTCAGTAAGTGTCCAAAAGTGTTTCAATCAAGATAAGTCGTATTTAACTTACCACTAGAATGGATACGTATAGCGCGAAACAAACAAATGTTGTTCCTTGAATATATTGAAAGAAATCTAGAGTTGCCACGGAATATGTACTTGTGATAGCAAACCAGGAAAAAAAATGCAAAAAACAACAAAAAAAGCAAAATTTGCGGCTCGTTTGGCACGACTCGACTTACCCTTCGTCGGTGTCGTCCGCTGAATGACAGGCGAAGAGTTGCGGTGTATTTGGAGCTCCACTGGTGGTTCCAGGATGTCGCGATACTTCGAAACCATCAGCACGGAGATAAAATACACGATTGCTAACGAGAGGAATTGCGCCTGCTTGGTTTCCTCCTGAAAAAGTTGTTTCTTGAGATTATAATTAGTCTACACCCCGGACCCCTCAGGCGGGGGTTGGGATTGAGTGATCGAGAGCTTCGACCTAGTCGCTTTAGTTTCTTACCACATCTCGATAGATAACTGCCCGCAGTCTGTTGATATCCATGTCCTGCAGTAGCTTCTCCGGATCCTTTACTGGGCTCATCGGACCGGACAACGATTCAATAATCGTTTTAGAGGTGGACTGGGCGCCCCGTATAAGGGCCTGCAGGTGAACCCCACCCGGAATGTCCTTCAGAGACATGCCGTTGTAAAGTCCCCGGGTGCGCTCCTTACACTCCAGACAGTTACGCACCGCACAAGTGCACACCAGTCGGAGACACTGCCGCAGAATGCCGCCGGATGACATGTTCTTTTCCGCCTCGAGCTCGCTGAAATTGAGCGAGCTGGCAAAGATCAGCACATCTGCCATATTGACAAGTCGCTGCAGGAACGAGACAGCCACATCAAGGGGCATGCCCTGAGTCGGCTCAAGCACGTCCAGCTCGGAGTTGGGAGATGTGGCACTGGCCAGCAGTGGCAACAGTCCACCACAAGCAATAATCAGGTTGTCTGCCAGCTGTGAAATCAGGTGGACCGTGTTAACGACAAAGATTGCGTTTTCAGCCGAATTTACGAAGTCGAGCACGCTCTTGGTTGAATGGCTGCGCCAAACCTGGATGTCTGTCTCGAGCGAGAACAGTACGTCGGAGAGCAGACGCTGATGTATGTAGGACCACTTGAATTCCGGTATGCGGAATGGTGGTCTGGTTGGTCCTGGCGAAAACATGGGCCGAGCAGAAGCCGACTTCGAGCGCTTACTACCACCAAAATTTTGACCGTCGTAACTTCCCGACGGTTGCTGTGGCGCATTCTGCTGCTGTGTGGACAGATTGGAATGTGCATTTGGCATATGTGCATCAAGATACTGCTGCGTGTTAGTCGACACATTTATTGCATGCTTTTGAGGGACAGTAGGGATTTCCATATCGGTTTTCGCTGGCGAGGCAGTAGCGTCGATAACGACATCATTTGATGACTCGATGCATCCATCCGCCATCGTCTGCTTTATGATGTCGTCCGATTCAGCTATTACCAACACATCCTCGTCTTGCCCTTCGTCACCCTCGTCCTCCTCGTCTTCTTCATCACCTTCGACATCGTCTTCTTCTACATGTTCCGATGGTATGGCCGGGTTCCCTTCATTATCGTTGGCCATCTCCGAAACCACACATATTCTTTGTTTCTCCGGTTCGCCATTATCATGTAGCTGATGAGAATGAGGATGATGGTGATGATGATGATGGTGATGATGGTGATGATGATCACGTTGATGCTGTAACACATTATCCTCGGAAGATACCGGCTTTTGCGTAGGTTCATTGCTCGTTAAGGTTTCTGTCACGAGAAGGCCAAGTTTGTCAGTAGTTTGTTCCACCTGTTCCACTGCGTCCGTTATAATAGACTCGACAACTTCCTGGATATCGCTCGTAAGTTGAGCGTCAGAGGCAGCGCTCGAGATGATTGTACCTTGTTCGCGGAAACAGCGATCGATGAGCTCATCTACGATACAATCAACTGCAGCTACCACTTTCACGGTGTGCAATTCATCTTGCAGCACTGGACATGACTGTTCGGATGTGGTATTTTGATAAGCTACTTTGTTTCTATCTCCTGAAGCATCAACTGATAAGGCAACTGCCACCGGGGGAGATTCTGAGAACAACCCATTTCCCGGGGGGCTAGTAGCAGACGGCTCGGTGTGAAATTTTCCCCGTTCGTTTACGTCGTTGCACGCCGTGGCGCTCCCCGGAATGATTTCATTATCACTGGCATCACTTTCAAAATTGTCTCTACCAGTTTTCACATTACATTGATTCATTTTGGCCACCTCGTTCACTGCTTGCTCGATCTCCTCGTCTTTTATAACCGGCGACGAAGTTGGCTCCGTTGGAATTGCCTCATCTTTCCCCTCTCCACCGCTGCTCCTACTATTAGTCTCTTGGTTAGCCGCTAGCATACCAGCGGACTTGTCGATAATTTCTTCAACGATTTTTTTCACTACGCTTTCGGAGGAGGATTCGTTAGTTGTCGCTGATGAAGAGCCATTATGCTGCTGCTGTTGCTCGAGATGGTCCGCCGTATTGTCCGATCTATTCACCAGCACTTGGGCATCAACGTGCTCGCCTACTGCCAAATCCTCCACCTCTTCCTTATCTTCCTCGTCTTCTTCATCTTGTTCGATCAGCTCGCTTCTCTGTAATCGTTGAGCTTGTAGTGGCGAATCTTGGGTCTCCTGGTCGAGTTCTCTATCTTCTTCAAGCTCATCAAACTCATTGTTTTCTGATAGCATCGCTGCATTCCTATTCTTCTGGGTCGTCATATCGCCACTTAAATTCGATTTCGGCTCACAGCCGCACCCTGACGGCGATGAATCGTCCACAGGCATAGAAGCAGCCTGCTTGGAACATTTGCTGCCACCATCGGCAGTGCTATTGGTGTTGCTATGTATATCCACTTCTACCTTCTTGCTAGAGTCATTGGCACTCCCTACAGCGTTAGTACCAGCACCGTGTTGCTCCCACCCACTGATTGTGCTAATGGGACGCTGCTGACGCAGCGCTGGATCGGTGATGTTATCTGTCCTATGTTTCTCATAGTGCTCATACATCTGCGCAAACTGTAGCTTGAATTCTTCGTATGAAACCTTCGAGTGCACAATAGCAAGCGTGTCAACCCAAACGCGCCACCCGCCATATTCGTACTTAATCGCGTGGTGTAGTAACATACGGAACAACGAGTAGACCATATCGGACAGTTTCTGTTCCTCGGGTGTCTTAGGATGGATGTAGGCCATTGCAATCAGCCACTCCTGCCAGACACTCATCTGCAACACGGTTCGCCGGTTTTCACGATTATTATTGCACAGCAATGTCATATCGGAGAGAAAGAGCTTCTTCACCTCGATCAAATGTTCTGATTGCTTAGACTGGCGGATAAGTGTTGCCACCACCTTCAGGATCATAGGATTCTCGAGCCGATAATGGCTTTCCGGTTCCGGGTGCTTTGCGTAAAGAATCTGTTGCGAAATGTGTTCGGTCATGATTTCGTACAAAACATTATATGTCGGCAGCGATACTGCTTCTTCGTAAAGAAGTAATCGTTCGGCAAGCAAGGTGTATAGGTTGTGTGGTGACATAACATCATATTTACGCCTGAAACAAAATTAAATGAAAACAAAACTAAAACAATAGTACAATCAAACCAAAAACCAACGTTGTGCCACTTACTTATGGGTGCTGCGCGACAGAAAGAACCCGAGAAGCTTTAGAGCCTGTAGGCGTATCAATTGGCTTTCAGCAGCGAGCAGTTTAAAGATGGTGCGCACACCATGCTTCACGTCAAATGCTGGAACCATTGAGCTTGGATGTTCGGACATCAACGAAATCAACATTTGCAGCACATCGTGCAAGTTCTCGTCCTCGTGCATCGTCATCAGGTAGTTAAGGATGCTCTGCAGCTCATCGTCCTTCACACCATTGCCAATCATTATCAGCTGCTTTAAGAAAAGCAAAATGTACGCACGGATTGCCAAGATATCTTTTTGCGCTGGTCGAGGTCCATCAAGCCCTTTAGGAGTTATTCCACTCTTGGCGCGCGGGTTCACCACCCAGTAGTAGAACTTCAATGTGTGCACCGTCTGGAGGACAGTGCTGACGCGCCGCACGTTACTGTAGATCTGCGTGTCACTAAGAAACTCCGTCGCCAAATACGCATAAAGGCGTGCCTGTACCGTTGCCGGTGTGTAGATCCACAGCGATGGGTTGAACAGAACATGGTCCAACAGCTGCCATGTTAGGAAAGAAAAGCAGAAGAGCTTCATTTTAACTTTGAATTTCATCTGCTCTGCCACAAGCCGATTGAAATTTTGGCATGCAGCATGGTTTGTATAAATAAATAACTTAACCAAAAGATTGAAAAATAAGCGCATTAAAAAAACATCAACATTCAATTGCTACCAAGACTTATTTCGAAGAATACATCCAAACTGAAAACTTCAAATTGGTTACACAGATGTCTTTAAAGGACTCCCCTTGCAAGCATTACAATGTAATTGGAATTTCAAATATTGGAAAAAAAAATCAATAATCTCTTCACAGTCTCGCCATCTCGAGAAAATGGTTGAAAAAACATGTTCACACTGTTTTTTTTTTTAGATTTTTTGTGGTTAAGGTCGATACTATGTCAAACTTGGTTCAATTGAATAAAGAATAACAAATAAAAACATGTAAAATCGTGTTTTCGAAGCAGGTACCGCTCGGTCAAAACTGTGAAGGGGTTAAACACGTTGTTATTAAGTAAAAACATCATTCTTCGCAAGCATTCAAAGACAATAAAATATGAACAAACCAAAAATTTTACATTCATTATTTTATAACTATTGAAAAAACTCCGTTTAGAACTTCACAGCAATGATATTATAACTATATACTAACAAACCACAAGGAAAACCAAAAATGTTCATTAGCAAAGAGGTTAAACATATGGTAAAAAAAGGGTACTATGAGTACACACATGCGAAATTATGTTAAAAATTCCGTAGTAAATCCGATTTATCATATCAAAAAAACATTCATCGTGTTGTTTGCGTAGACAATTGACGAAATGCAATCGACCAACTGCAAGTAGCAATGCAACTTACAAATTTCAACTAGCAATAATTGCACCTCGGTTGTACCTCATTGACTACGATATCTCCGATGCGCAAAGCTTTTAGCTTACAACTTTATGATTTTATCATTTAAATTAGTTTCAGGTTGCTTCAATCAACTCGGCCTGAATACAATTTACTATGGATGACAACTTCAGCTTTGCCAAAATATTAGGAAGAAGTTCAAATTAAAATTTTAGATGTAGTTTTGCAACGCGATTTATAAATCCGTCAGATTGATCGCTATTGGATTCTAGTGTTAACAACCTTTATTGTTATATCAAATTTTTATTAAAGAAACTTTAGTAATTGTAATTGAGCATGGTGTTCTGTTCTAACATAAGTATTATGGGTCTTAAGAATAAACCTTTTTTATCATATATATAAATGGTTTTACGCTATTTCGATAATGCGGTCTTAGCAAACAACACGATTTATGGTTTTTTTTATATGTTTAAAATCAGTTGTAAGTTTTTTACAATTTTTGTTCTATTTGGCAAACTCGTTATTGGCCTGAATACCAAAAGGGGTGACGATTCTTCTGCGTTGAGCGTGAGAGGTAGTCACGATCTGTCACTACCAATACTAATCGAGCGCTTATTCAATTTTAACATAAGCTCGATAGAGGATAGTTTTCCGAGAAACAGCTGCAGCTGGAAAGCTTTACATCACATACCTGCTTTAGTAGTAAATCCGAGTTGGCCGACAAACATGTCACCAAGTATTTGGTGAGACTAAGGAATGAACCGAGCACATCCAGCGAGAGGTGATCGCGAGAGGAACGCTGTAGCATGAAGGATATAACCAGAAAGCCTCGGTTCTGTGAACACAAATATAAAAGTTAGTAAAAAGAAAACGCCAACAAATAAGGAAGTATTCGTGTCATTGTCTTACCTGTATCATATGCTGTTGAACGGTTTGCGAACTTTCGACGAGTTCGCAGATAAAACCCAACAGTTTGGCACTGGAAAGGAAGCGCCATACGCAAGCAAGACCATAAGAAAATTATTCCTTTTTAAAAAATCCTTTTAAAAACTCACCATAATGTTGGGTCTTTCCTGACATCAGTACCCTCGTAGGGCATGTCCAATTGTGAAAACAGTGGGAAAAGAACCTGTATTCCGCCGATGGAGTTAAGCGTACAGTGGATGGAATGCGTCACGACTGCCTTGACGTCCTGTAGTAATCCACAGAAAGAAACGATAGACGCAATCCAGTTTTATATTACAATGAGTTGAAGCGATTAACAGAAACCCTCTATCAGCATTTTATAGTATTTCATGATTTCAAATTAACGTTTCAAATTCTTTTCAAGTGTTTCCGTCTCTTTTACAAAATGATATTTTTAAATGAGTATGAACATGTTCACGTGAGTTTTATTTGTTCCAAACATTTACAAGTTTTACCAATAATAGAAATAACCATTTGTTAAAATAACCACGTAACAGTTTGGATCTTCGTTAACCGAGAAACTATTTGACCATTTACAGTTAGACAGCATCTTTACAGTCACCAATTTAAGCTTTGAGCCTTGTTATCGCAGTGAATACATGAATACACACAATAAATCAACTGGCCATTTTCTAGATCTTGGATGACCTCTGTAAAAATATTGTGGGAAACGGAACAAAATTCATTTGCATCGTTTCAAAACAAACTGGTAGAAATGATACCTCGGCACTACGCTGTCTTTGAAACATATGAATGCCATGCTAACCATTCAATACAACATATACGCTGAATAAAAGGCAAGTAACCAATCATGTACTTTATGGCATTGAGTTTGGGTCTTTTACGTTTTTTTTTTAATTGAAATGATGCACTACTACGAATGAGCGAAGTTTTGTAATTGGTCAAGCATTCGCTGGTTATTGCAGCGTTGCAATAACAAGGCAAGTATCCATACATTCACCTCTTCTATAGTTAAAATATATGACTGTATAGATACTTTATTGGCAAACTGCACATGGAACTTTTATATAGTAAAAGAAACGCTAAAAAAGATTACATTCTATTGTAAACAGAAACGAACTCTATTTGTACCTGTAACATCAGCGAGTGTGGAGTGTGCACAAAGTACGACAGATTGCCTTTCGGAGCTGACTGTAAACACAGTTGACCATCGGTTGCGACCGGATTGTACATGAAGACAATAGCGCTTGATAATTTCCCATCGTACAGTACCTGATTTATTGTAAAATTGCAACAAGAAAAGAAAACATCAAATATTGGATTAGTAGAGTAACAAATACAAATGGAAACAATGATACTACTATAAAAATCGCGAGTTCTTAGCAAAGGTATTAGCGCAGCCAGCTAAGCAGGACAAACAAATCAGGTGTGGATCAAATTTCGCCGATTTGAACGATTACATTGAATAGAGCGCTGCGGTTCCTCTTGAAAAATTATGACACAGAGCTTCGACTCATTTTAGCAAACACATTTTCCGAAAATATGCAACAAAATATACCAACAACAAGAGAGATAGAAAGGAATAGACCGAAACACATGTGCGAATAATTTTGTTTTCTAGTTAACATAGCGCATCATCTTTTGCATCCAGGCATTTTTTACTATAACGTATTCATTTTTTGTTTTTTATTTTATTTTTATTCCTCTAATTCATCAATATTTGTCTCGTGGTACTAAGTATGCAAAGATCAGTTAGAGTCGTGCTTTGTTAAAAGGAGATGCCTTAGAAAGAAAAGATGATGAGCTATTTTTAGCGTTGGTACCTTACAAACAACACCTCCTTTGGAGAAAAATATTACAAGTAATGATGTGTCCAAACTGCATTTATATGTCTACATCAATATAGTATTGCCGAATCAATAGAACTATCTGCTGTACTGCTGATGGAAATGCTAAAGGAATCACAACTTTCAACATCCAAAAGGCATCATGACTGAAATGTAACAACTAAGGGATATTTTAAATACTGTGGGTTTGCTACACGTCATTGGTACCTGACATAAAAAAAAACAACATTTTAAATGCAGTCACGCGGTCAAAAATATGCACAAAGTGAGTAAAAATAAAACGACAAAGAGCTTATTGACAAAAGTAGTTTCTGTACAAAGATTGACACGGTTTTTATCAGCCGCGCCAAATAAAGAAGGAAAATGGGGAAAAAAATACATTTTATACAAATATACTGAAAATCAACAAATTATAAAATAAAACATAAAAGCATGCTTACGGATACTAAATCAAACGACTCGCCCCCGGAGCCCGGGGCGATAGAAGAAGTAGCAGTAGCAGCAGAAGAAGCAATCGCAACATCGGACGCGGCCAAAGCCATGGACGAGGATGAGGGAGGAAACGAAGGCGTATCAGCGGCAATCGCAACACCGGTACTGCCACTAACTAGGTTTCTATGGATAGTGGACTCGGTTGGCGCCAATGACGTTGGTGATAGCGACGACATAACAGCTTTTGCATCACTCACCCGCTTGTGATTATCCGGTAGGTTTAGATAGCACTCATTATCGAACCGAAACTGGGACTGAAGTTGGTTATCGTAATAAGAAGGAAAATGAAGTTGAGAGAAATATAATGAAATTGAAGAGAACGATGACATTAATTAAACAAATAAACAAGCAAACAGCGATCTCCCATCCCTACTTACCTTATACCCCGGGCCAAGTCGATGCATTGCACAAATTTGCTGCGTCGTTAATGCTTCCGAGAATAGATAGATTGCAGCCATCTGTCCGCAAAATACACGTTCCTCGTCTAGTTCCGGCGTTGCACCAACGTAGCACTTGTCGAATGGCTAATGAGCAGGAAAAGTTTATGTAAATCGAAAAAAATTTTAGAAGTTTAACGCGTGAGCTTTTAAAATAAAACTTAATGAATACTCACATCGTTAGTCGATACCAGCCAGGCCATCTCAGTGCTAGAAGCCAGTTGTCCGTTTACCAGGCACTTGATCTCACTCTTTGTCCAACGATTGTAGATATATACAATGGCTATCATATACCACTTTCGTGGCTGAAACTCATACTTAACGCAATGCTGGAATCCTTTACCCTTCACCTTCATTGAAGTCAGCACGAGACAATTGCCAACAAAGTGGGCAGTGTAGCCAACTCCCTTGGATGTTTTGAAGCTGAAATAAATTGTAACATAGCATTAGTTTACCATACTTTAAAGATATAACACTGTTTAAACTATTGGTTAAACATGAGCATGATATGGAAAATATTAAAGTACGCAACATGAAACGCACCAGTAAAGGTATGGTTTCTCCCGCTCGATGTTAACCGAATTGATCGGGTCCAAACGAAACCAGGTGCTGAAGGTGAATCCATTTTCATACGGCCACTTTGCCAAAGGAGGTAATACGATAGCCTGCACAGTGGGAAAGGGAGTTCAAATGTAGAAGTTTTTTTTAAATGTGAGGGCATGTTTGCTACTCCGACCAAATACTTACCGAACCCTTGCGACCGGGAAAGCTGAAGAAGACATCAGGGCCGTTCCGGTTCGGCATTTGCTTCAGCACATTTAGGAGCTTGGCCGAATGTCGTGGCCATTTCCCATTAACAGCCTTCATCGCACCGAAGAGTAGTTTCAGCTCTTTCACAGTGATGCTGTAGCTGGCTAGCACACCAAGCATCTCGATGAGTAGATCTGCGACAATTGCCTCGGCCTGCTGCAATCGTGCAAGCACATGCTCGATCAAACCGATTTCGGTACATGCTTGCAAGTTGCGGACGCTCTTCTTCAGGATCGCAATAAAAACGCTCCAAACCTCAGCTTGTAAGTTTGCTGGGCAGTGATCTAGCAGTTCTAGCATGTGCTTGACGTTCTGCGCATCCTGAACAACAAAGTTTAACTCCATATCGAATTCGCCCCCGACAAGCTGAAAGTAATTCAAAAAAGTGAAATAATCAGCAATTGATACCGATTTAAATAGAACATACACCATCGATTTTTATTACAGGCATAGAAATAAGAAATAAAAAAGTTTAATTGCTCAATAAATGGCTCAAGGATGAATCCAGTCGATGAAAAACCACAGGTTGCATGACCATGTGTACCACCTTCTTTCTTATCAACGCTTAATACGCAATCAGAGAATCAAGTCCATACAAGTGGTGTCAAAAGAAACCCTCAGGAATTGGTTGAAACACGAATCATTTACTACTTGCCTAGGTGTGACTTTGTAAGCGGTCTGATGAAATATATCTGCAATCACATTCGTAACTGTCAGATGATAAGATTATGTTCAAAGGAAAAAGCATGTAGCACAGAATAAAAATATCAATTATTTGAACGGCATGTATATTCTTCAGAATTTTAAATAAAGTTACTTAAGTATTGTAACGAAAAATAATGAAAAACAAAAACATAATAATCATAGGAAAAACATAAATTCTGCGCGTTTCATATCTCCTTACCAGGTGTAACACGGTGTTAACAACTTCGCGGTTTGACACCTGGCCAACCTCGATGAGGCCGATCAGAACGGCGAACTTTAGGTTATCGGTCATCGACATTTTCACCACTTCCTCGGGTCGCTTGATATCACATAGCGGCGGTCTCGTAAGATCCGCCATGATGTGCGGTGGTGTCTGAAAAAAAGGATGTTAATTAGACGCAAGTCATAATCAAAGATACCAAATAATTACAGTGTTCTCAAATAAAGATGATATTGAATATAGATAACCGGTATGATATCCATTCCAGCGGATCGGATATAGAAAAATAAAACATGCTTAGCGCATCAGAGAAAGGTATACTTACAACAAATCAAACACTGTCTGTACGGACGAAATTTTCAACGAAACAAAACCTACAACTGACCGTTTAAAAAACTAACTTCATCTAGTCTTCGACCACCATTATTATCATGCATAAATGTTCCCTTATGAACTAAGCGATAATGTTTTTTTTATATATATATAATAAAACTATCTTGTAATGTTGAACTAACCCAAGTTGGTGGAAAGTATGCAAAAGAAGGAGGAATCATGCTATTTTTTTTTCTTACTCTGTAGCAAAGTGGTGTTAAATTTACACTTGCCATAACATGTTGGACTGTATTAGACTCAAAGTAAATTTACCTTAAGGTATGTGTTCTGTGCCGCTGCACGATAAAAATCCCTTCAGTACCCGATATATTTGGACTTCTGTTGCCTACTTTTGTCCACGATAAGATTGTTGATTCCGTTATGAGTTTCCAATAATTTTGTGCAGAAAACAAAATAATTCAAATTGTAATCAACAATTGATGACTGACCTACAGTGGCAGACAGTCAAAGTCGGACGTTTAAAAAAACGGACAATCGTTTTATTTTGAGTTGAGTTATCTCTTTCCTCGTAGCTGCTAACGACACGAAACTTCATAACGTTTCTTTTATCTTTTCTTTATACGAATTTAAAAAAAAAATGCTCGAAAAAGCTATTTTTGAAAAAGTAACGGGGAACGAGTGAAACAAGTCTTTTTGTTAAATCAGGCATTCAAAATCGGATACCGCACAAATAACAAAGAGATTAGTCGGTCATTAGTTACTTCTTAGTAGCATTTATAAATTTTCTGAAATAATTTGAAATGATTGAAGAAAAACGAAAAAATATGTTCCCATTCTTTTTTCACTTTTTTCCCATAATGTCCGCAAATAAATCGTTTTAACCAATTATTTTGCAAATTATAAAAGAGAAAAGGTATGAAAAGTTGCCTGTAAAGTTTCGTATTGTCATCAGTTTTAGAAAAGAAGACAATGAAACTTAAGGACTGTCCGGTTTTCAGATGTCCGACCTTGACTGCCTGGTACTGTATATCTATACTTAAAGCTTTATAGTAAAAGGACCTTGATGAAAGCGCACTCGATGTGATAAAATAGTAACGCGAGCTCGTAGCACTCCAATGTTCAGTCCCGCGGTAACGTGCCTCTGCAATAACGACACAGTCATTTTTATCAAACAATTTCTCTATCCAGCCTACATTAATCACATCCACAACGATTCATGAAATAAAAGGATTTCAGCATGGTTGCTGCCTTACGTCACCGGAAGATTGAATGATACCGATATTTGTTGATGATAGTTGTTGATTGAAGTTGAGCGCCTGGCTTATCCAGTCGGCACCTGGTTGGTCCGGTATCTTTGGTATTGGATATTGTCCTAGGAGCCTAAAACTTGCCTACAACTGATTCATTGTGGTGAAATGATACTCTGTGACGGCGTTTCGTAAACAGCTTTTGTGTTGCCCTTGTGATCGAACCATTCTTTCCTTTTTCCATGCAAGCAGCCCTTTAGAGGAACGTCTCACCACCACTATTAGCACTGCGCGGAAAGAATACATGGATATCACGCCATATTTTTTTCAATATACAACACACTACACCAGTTACCAACCGCATCCGTGTATTGTTAGACGCTGTGTAGGTGCTTAGAAGCAAGATGAAAAAGCCACAGGCACTACCACGCTCAGGCGCAGACAGGCTCTGTCACACCATGAGATGGTTTCCTTTTTACGCAAAAGTCTAGCCCAGGTATGTCAATCTGGCCGCATGTGGCCCTTTTAGACTTTGGATGCGGCCCGCGAGAATTTATTGAGCTTGATTTTTTGATTTATTTTTTTTTTATTTTATGAATTGATTTTCGAAAACATGCATATATTTTAAAATCACCTGAGTACGTTAAGTTTGCAAACTGTAAAAGTAAATGAAAGATATCGAAAGTAAAATTTTGTACATTTTTAAAACGATTTTTTTTTCTGAACCATGTTGATTTTCTATTCAATTTTAAATTTGCGGCCCGCGAATCATTGAAAATGTATAAATGCGGCCCACGAATCATCGGAAATGTATGAATGCGGCCCGCTAATGAAATGAGTTTGACACATCTGGTCTAGCCTATAATAGTTTTGCTAAGAATGCCGTTCTTGTTATGACGTTTATTCTACTGTTATCGACACGAAAACTAACGAAAAAGAAATTTTCAACTGCACGTAACCACACTATGTTTCTCTACATCTCTTTCCCGATAAAAACCGGTTGAAATATCCTCGCAAGGCTATCAGAGCAATTCTCGAGACCAAAGGAAATTTCACCCAGGGCAGAAACAGCCCATCAGGTTCAATACACAAATACATACAGACATTACAAACACGTACGAGTTTCTAGAATGACATTGGGCTTATGACTATGTATTTTGCAATTCGTAATCACGAAAACCGTATTTTAATGATATTGAATGAAAAATAATGTGTAAGCGGAATGGTAGCAGAGTCACATCGCACATCGATGTGAAGCAGAGCACGGTAGTCCGATTATACCGGACACCGGTTTCCTCGATTCCTCGAAGATTTTCCTCGAAGTAACGACGTGGCATGGCACTGGTTGGCAGATTAGATAATGACTGATAACACAAATTGGGAGTACTATCACAACGTCATTCAACGCGAATCAAAAACCTTTTAAACGCACCAACCAAGTTTCTAAATCAAGATCAATCTTTATGTTTAGAAACTGAAACACAGATTCATGCAAACAACGCTATCATCTTATACACTATGACCAATGGCGATTTATCACATATTACATATTTTAACCTTTCTGGGATGTGATGCAAATATGTAAAACCTAACACACCTTTATAACTGATTTGTCACATACAACTGTTTTCGCTCTCGGTAAAAGCAACTGTTGTCCGTTGATTACTCTTCCGTTTAATAAAACTCTCAAAATAACGTATCCATGCGACACGTCGCTCGAATATTCCACATCTTTAGCAAGAATACGACGCGAGCTGGATCATCGATTTTCACTTTTTCACATTCTGATTGATCCAAGGGGACAGGGATACGAGAAGAAGGCAAGGCCCAATGAACACTTTTGACAACCGTGAGCATTGTTGTATGCAGCAGAACTGTCAAAAACAGTACGAAACTGGTCGAAAACACCTACCAATCGTGGCATATGCAGTAGTACATGCTTTGTACACGGTAGATATGCAAAATGCCAATAGGAAGAAACACTCAGTGATAAAGAAGCCAAGGTGCATGCATGGGAAAAGGGAGCAAGATGCCTCGGTGGGGCATAATCCACCAACATATATTAGCTGAACTATGCTATAACAAACAATGAACAAAATATTTGTGTAAAATATTAGATAACGTGTTTCATAAATATTATGTAAATTTCACAGAAGTCTATGTTAGTTTACTAAAACTATTGAAGCTTACGATCGTCAGCTTTTTATTTGTCTTTACAGAATTTTTCAACAGGTAAGTCCAGCGAACTCCTTGGTCGCTTGGTCTCAAAACCACAACAAACATTCGTAATCTACATTGGAAATCAATTTTATTACATATACATCAATTTTTAACATAGTTGAAAATGATTATGAACCATGTATAGCATGGTAAATATTGTTATATTAATCATCTTTACCAAACCATTATTAGCTAATTTATTTGATTTAAATTTTAAGGAATCCTTTTATCTTTCTATCTACATAAACCGGCCATTCTTATTCCAAAATTGGCTCATTTTTGGACAAAGTACCATCAAGGTGAAGAGAAAATGAAAAGCTGTGGTGATCCAACATCTTGAAAAATGTGTAAATACCTTATTGCTTCGTTCTGGTAACCTTGACCGACAGCAATACAAATGAGCTGCAACGTCAACTCGGATTGTTAGCAAATCGTCATATTTGAACTGAGAAGGCATCACAAAACTTTACTCCACAGTAAATTGAGTACAGGCTGGCCCCGTTTTAATCGAGCTCTAGACTTGTGGGGAAATTGTGGGGAAATTCCCGTGACGGGAACGAATAAAAGTAGCCCAGTTTCGACAGAATATCCATCGGGAACAAGCATATTCGTCCGATCTGTCAAAGTGAGATCAAAGTCAACAAAGAGTTTGTGTACGTTTTTGAACCTGGCAGCAGGTAAAAGTGGAATTGTGAATCATTAGCACATATCAAGTTTATAAATGTTATTTTCTTGCAGATAATAAACTTTTCTAGTGAAAACATGAATAAAGAAGTCAAAAATAAATTAATCAAATGAATAAAGCTTGCTTCAAATTGAGCCAACTGAGCGTTCCCGTTTCCGTTCCCGTTTCCGTAGTTTCGCATTTTCTACACTTGTCGGGACGAAATCCGTTTTTGGTAAAAGAGTAAATGAGGCCCCTGCCGTCATTTTACCGGTTCTGGCTACACCTCTTGTGTGATATCATACTGGAATGTATGCAATGGGCGAAACATGTATTCGTTAATTTCAACATACGAATGTTTTAACCATTGTGTGATCCGTTAATATTCGGCTACGCAATCAACCTAGTGGTGCGGTATGAGGGGGGCCCACGGGCCCCCCTTATCTCACAAAATTATAACAAACTCTCTTTTTCGGTAGACCTAGCGCAGTCCGCTCGCTGCGCTCGCTGCGGGCGCGCCGCCGTTTCAAAATCATTTTTTCGACTATTGGTTCATGCTGTCCTACCTGTGTAGTATAATTTTCAAGGTAACTCAATATGTTAAAGTATATTAAGTTGCATTCAACCTCCACTACACGATTATTTAAACCGTTATGTTCTTTTAACCAAACCGGTAGCGTTCAAAAATTTGAAATTACCGCATGTTTTGCATTTTGCATTGCTTCAGGTTTGAACCGGTAGAAAACCTGAATCGGTAGGAGGACGAGAATCTAGGCAGGGGCCTCATTTATTCTTTTACCAATAGCTCTACATCAACAGAAACGCGAAATAAAAGCAAAATAACCAAAATTACCGG
>KE523960.1:3864-35718 GCA_000441895.2 Anopheles sinensis | reverse complement strand
GGCGTGCCGTATGGCCGACTCCTTCAACCAGTATGTCTTGGGGGCCCGTACTGGGGAGTCGGTTCCAATCGTTGCACATTTAGCCGGCGGCTGTTGTGCCCAGTGAACGCCCGCCCTCTGCTGCTAATGATTGCTAATGATTTATTCCGGGCCACTCGGTGCTAATCTAAAATACGCTGTTACTAAGTCTAAGCGCCTCCGGCCACTCACCCCCCCGATATCCACTCCCAACGGCTATAGAGGACCGTTGCATGGGTGCCTGAGTCAGACTAGACGAGCCATTAGGTTCTTCCACAGGCAAAGCACGATTAGCACCGGACTGTTCTGCCGGTCATAATAATGCGAGAACCGAGAGGAACTCGCCTTGGATGCCACCACCGGAAGGAAAGCGCCAGAAGAAAGGGAAAGTTTTCGCCCCCAACACGTGGGCACACCTGTGTGGTGCGGGGGGGGGAAGTGTTCATCTGCATAATGTGTCTCCTTCGCGTTTTCCTTTCCTCGCTAATGGGAACCCGCTCATCTTCATCTTTGCCCATGTTTAGCCAACTTCGAAAGGGCGAAAAGTTCAAAAGACCACCTCCCCTGCCCTAATGGCGGAAAAGGCGCCAGCGAAGGAGACTGGCAACATCTAATGAGTGATGCCTGATTTGCAGCTACTGCGGATGTTGATGCTGGTGCGCGCACGATGCGGACACTGCTCTGCGGCAGTAGAACGGACCTTGTTGCATGTTTTTGCCGATACTCCCAAAACGGTGAAAGAGAGTTATTTGGTACACGACATGGCGACATGTTTAGTTTTCATCTTCGCCGCATCGTGTCAATAATGCTGTCATCGTGTGGTTGTCCATCGTCAACAAATTCCAAATGAAATTGTTTACTTTTGCAGCATGGCAATTTATTACCAGGACTAACTGCAGTATATTTGATAGCATTTACTTCGAGTGAAAGTTAATTGTTAATAAAATGAAGAAAAATGTTGGCCTCCCCGTCAAAAGCAAGAAATAAAATACACCCAAGCGTCTTTTCTTCATCATGGTGGAACAATTTTAAGCCAATAATCTCGCTTAAATCCAGTGCCATTTTCTTTCACATTTAACCAATCGATCGCGAGAAACGATTGTCGTTCCTCTATCGATATAATCTTGGAAATCGAATCGGAAAATCTTACTCTATTTTCTTCAATCGGAATTGACCAAAGTCGATGCTGTTATTATCAGAATTGTGTAAAAATGATGAAAAAAAGACACAGAAGCAAACAAGTATGCTTCATTTACTGATGATAATAACCACTTCGTAACGAAATGTCTTATTAACGTATATCGGAAATTTAAAATTATTATATCAACGACAGACTCGACAGAATAAACTATTGATTTGTTTGCAATTTCCTTTCCGTTCTACATATTTCACCATGCGCAACCGAAACAAATTCAATTCAATTATCAACCAATGACACACCCTCGGATGTTTCACGGTCACACACGTGAGGCAGGAAAAACGTGTTAATTTCCTCCCAAACACATCCGGGGGCAAATTTATGCTTACTCGTCGTTCCCCTCTTTCCAGTCAACACGAGAGGGTCCAGACATCCTAATAGTTGGCACACATTTTGCAACAGTAGATTAAAAAAAAAAACAATGTTAAAAAACTACACACGACCCAGCACTGCTAAACCTAGTTCTTAATCAGAATACCCGTTCTGGTGCCCGGTTTCGGGTAAGAATCTTTTTTAAAAATCCAACCATTTTTAATGAGTTTCGTTTGATGTTTCAATTAGGAAATTATCCTCCGACGGTTCGAACGACCAGAGGATCACGAAATGTGCGGCTGCTTATGAAATGACACGCCAGAAGAGTGACTTCCCGGAGGGTAATCGTTATTTAGCGACACCCGGCTAAAAAAAAAACCCGCAACACGACGCCACACGTCCCGTACAAACGTGAGACGAATTACTTAGCACGTTCTTTTTTTTGCAATTAATTACTGAAAAGCAACGTTGATGTAGAATTGCGCCTTAATTCCTTCCGCAACTGGCGTTGCGGTTGAGGACCTCTGAAAAGTAAAGTTTATTTTATTTTCAATTTTTTAAATTTGTTAAAGAGAAACTGCTTTCACGGAATAAGCACTAATGCTAGCCACTTCACGTCCGGAAGTTTCGTGTCTTAAAAAATAAGTTCTGGTATTTCCGACAAACACCGTTCGGGTGCACCCTTGAAAGTTAAGAAATGTCCACTTCTAATGAAGTGCATTGAACTTTTCCGCCTGTCGGTAAGGAAAGTCGTACAAGCTCAATTTTCCACCCAGAGTGGAGGCTGATAAGATACCCCTGCATTCTACTGCAATAAATAACCAATACTGCGTGTCTATCGAGGCGATAAGAAGTCGGGGTAAAAATAGCCCTCCGCGAACTGCGCTATTTCTGTGATAAACAGTCTCTGGTACGTAATCAAGAAGAAATTAAAGCGAATTAATATTTTCCTGCCCCTGCCATGCCGGTCAGGGTTTATCTCCGGTTCGGGGAAGACGAGGATGCAGCGCCGATTGCACACGAAGCACCAGACATCATTCTTCATCAGTTCTTCGCAGTTGTGTTGCACGAGGGGGTTTTGTTTTTTGATTTCTTTCTGCATTATATACCCGACCTACTATACCCATTAGCCAATAACGCTGATTGTTGGTCAATTACGCCACCAGGCCGTCCAGCCGCCACAAGAGATTGATGCGCAAGACGACGACGCGTCCCAAAGGTCGACGGACTAGGATCGCGGAAGGAATGGTCCCGTTACATCTTGCTGTTTTCGTAGGCATCATTTGAAGGAGAAAAATAAACAAAATTACCGCAGGATATGAAAATAATTCGGCACTCGGTACGTTGACAACATCCGCCGTCTGGTTGGCTGGTTGTTTACATTAGCTGTCACCACGATGTGATTTTTATCGATTTAAAAGGGGCTTTTATCATTGTGCCGCCGAACGGAAATGCCCAACATAACGATGATGGTATCAAACCGAATAGATGCCCCACCTCAGCTGATATCTCCCGGTTATGTTTCCTTATCAACACAGAGTTCGTTTCTCTTCTGCGTCGGTCGAAAAAATACTCTACCGTAGCAATTGACCACTCCCCGAACTGGTGTGTACCTCCGATGAATGATCAAATCAGATCAGACTGTCAGTATGCGATTGCACTTTCCATCATACCGATTTCAGTGCTAGTAACCCCCCGGGGGTGGGCGCGATTTTCACCCCGGAGACAGACGATTGTCCTCTTATCGCGCCCAGGCCGGCAACCGGCGATCACGGCGGAATGACAAACACACTAGGCTAATTATCAATACCGCTTTGTTCCGAGACTAGGTCTGCTCACGTTCCCACCGACTGCTTTCGGGGCTGTGTAGTCGGAAAAGTAGAGGAAAATTATTACGGGGGACAAAAAGGTCCCGTGATTTAAACGGTAATCAATCGAAGCATGTGATGTTGGTGTAACGGCAAACGTAGGTATTTAAATTTTTCAATCAAAAAGGACTACTTCGATTGACAGATCCCAGGCAGATGTCATCCTCAGCGCATGCTGCTCCGATAAAAAGGGATTGCTACAAGACAATAACGAACGTCGGATTTATCGCTGGTTCTCATAGAACGAAGAAGGCAGTCAGGGTAAAGGTGGCTCGCAAAATTAAAAATCAATTTTCCAACCCAAAACCTAAGCCAGCATACTGCGGTATGTAAAAACGAGTATTTTTCAGTCCAGCGCCCCTCGTTATTGATCGTGATCGAAAAAAGGAAAACTTTCGGAAGCCCCAGCGAGACTTCGCACGCTGCACTACAGCATCGGATCAATAATGATTCTCGAACAGCTGAAGTCGAGCAGGTGGGAAGGTAGGCTGTGTGCGCCGTGTGGAGCCTCCATATAGCGTGCCAAACAAGATGCCGTGATGGCCCGCAATGAACTCCGGCTGAAGGGAAATTATATTTAAAAAAAAGGCGATAGTAAATAAAAATGGTAAATGGAAAGCTCTAATAGACACAAATGAAACACATCATCCAGGAAACGATTAGATTGTTAGAAGAAAACATTAGGTTGAATGCAGCAATGCAATGTTTTTGGTCTTAAATCGCAAAGGGAAGAAACTTCGAAGATAATATGCAATAACTGGTATACATTGTTTTGGTTTCTTGCAAGAAATGATGATTGCAAAATGGAAACAACATTCCCATCGACAGATAAACACGATGCACAAATAGGGCAAATTGGTGTATCCTATTTCCCCGCCACTTCCCTCTAGCTAGAATGTAAACCCATTTGTGGGAATTGTCACTTACAGGAACAATCACCTGGAGCGAGCCGTAGTCCTTCTCCTTGTTGGCTTTTCTTGTTGTGAATCAACCGCCTTCACCTGGTACTGGCGCTGATGCTCTTCTTACTTTTCGCTTACGTCAAATAACACAACATCGAACCCCGAAAAAGGGCGATTCACTGCGATTCCAATGCACGCCAAGATGGTTTCTCCTTTCTTTTACATGCGTGCTGCTCTGGGAATGTTTCGCCTGCTTTGCTGCTGCTGCACCTGACCGAACACTGGACCAAACTACGACGCACGCTTTCTCGCGATTCAAATGCACTTGACTGGAGCGACAACAACAACACACTCGCAAAGCTAAAAAGCAGCAAAGTGCTGCACGGGAGGAAGCGGAAACTCGACTTTCTCCAAGAAACTCTACTGCAAATCCTTTCTAGCTACTTTGGAACTTCTAGAACTGCCTGCAATGGGGGGGTTGAGATTCGCGAAAGAAAAGCTGCCCGATTTTCCCTACTGTTTACTTTTCCGCTTGCACCACTTTGTCACTGCGTCGTCGTCGGCGTTGTAGGCACTGTCACTTGCTGTTGTGAACTTTTTGCTTCATTGGTTTGTTTTCCTCTCTCCGGATTCCACTCGGAATACGATGTGGCCTGCCCGGTTATTTGGATGTGACCGCGTTCCGCTTTCCGGTATATCGACCGCCGTCGTTTCGTTTAACCCGTCGTCTGGTCGTCTGCGTCGTTGAAGCCGTTTTAGGCGACCCACCACCGAGAAAAAAGAAAAGACCGTGTACCGTCGACTCGCGCGTTCAGCGAACTAATGACCAGCAACGCAATCTCCAGCGCCTACTGATCCAGGGAGAGCGGAGCGGGTTTGCAATATTGGAGAGAGAACGCTGCTCGCCAATCCACCTGATCTCTCACTCTCTCTCTTTCTCTCTCCGTTTGATTTTATCGCCCCCCATGGACAGTCAAGTTCTGGTCGCTTTATTCCATACATTTTGACATATCGTTGTAAGGAAAACACAAGAAAATGTTGACTGGATTTGTCAATGCTAGACGAATAAATTTAAACCAAAGCTGTTTCAAAATAACTTTACTACAGTTTTTAAACGAGTAAATTTATCACTGTCTACAGAGCACCTTGTTCGAGAATAAGCTGTTGACATTAAGTTCCACCCGCGACAATCGCCTTTGAAACGACCAGTTAATCTTAACTGGCCATGGTATAGCCGCATCGATGAGAAAACATGAACCTGTTTGGCGACGAGAGAATTAAATGGTACTTTTTACGGTATTCGACGCGACTGCAGGAACAAAGAACCGTTAAATGTTCATGTTAAAAAAAACATGTGGTGAACAATCGCACTCGCTAGAATGGTAAATACACGAGACAAATTCACAGAACTAAGTATGCCATTGATCATCGCTTCACATCGCAATTAGCAAATATTTCAACAAATCCAGCAATCCTTTAAAGCCGACAAAGAAAACAAAAACAATAACGTAAACATATGTTTGGTAGACATAACTCTTTTGAATGAGAGTAGTGAGAGAGCTGCTGGAAAGAGTAGGAGAATCTTCGATCTAGGATCAAATCGCACATCGTTTAAAATCTGAAACCATCGTATTTTAATGGCATATGTCATCAAAAGATTGCAATACAAAAAGTCCATGTGTTTTTTCCGGCAGATGTTAACCATTCTTTGTTTCATGTGCCTTTGGATTCATGTTTGTTTTCACTTTAAAATTCCGCAGGTCAATCTTACAGCAGTCGGTACACCTTCCACCTACGATCTGCTTAAATTGCTTGGATGGGATGCTGCCCCTCGTGTTTGTGGGCGAGAATGTAACAAAATCCCAAAACATACATTTTACGCACTATATTACTACGTCATACCACCCCGGTCGCGGCGTTGCTGCGCGCTAACATCCTTGTTTAGTACAAATGAAATGTGTTATGCGAATTTATAGATAAACATGACGACACCACGTCCCATACCGATGGTCGGGTGCTCAGGCGTTGGAGTAGTAGGAGAAGGGGCGGGGGAGCAAGATCGAACGATAACATTCACACACGCTTATACAGCTACTGCCTCAAGTAAGGAACGGAAATACCACACGGAAATCAAAGGGAAATCAAACGCATCACGGTGCAAACATCTTCGTTTGCCCCCGCGAAGAGCGAGTAAAAAGGGGGATAATAGTAGAAGGGAAGTAATAATCTATCGCTTAAAATGATCTACAATCCTAAATCTTTATACCAAGTTTATACGGGGCATCTCATTCTATTGGTTTTGTTCGAGTTCTATCTTGGCGGCCCCGCTGGCACCCCACGTTTACTACTAGGATTACCTTCATAGTGAAACTGTTTATTACCGTTCGAAACCCCTTTCCGTAGTGACGATCTCCTTCTGGCCATTATTATGTGTGTTCTTTGTGGGTGATTGTGGTTGGTGGTACAGCAGATGCTTCTTCATAGGAACGAGCGGAATCTATCGAATTTAACCTTATCATAGCATAAACATAAACCACATGGTTAGCATATCCGATCTACCGTACAATGACCTGCGCCGTCGTTCCGTTCGGTCTTACCCAAAAACACAGTTCGATCCACCGTCGATCGTTCGGGAGTAGAAGAGGAAAGTAGTGAGAATTGTTTGTTAAAGACTTTTTACGCAAAAGAATCAAATGCGGGAACAGAAGTTAATAAGAAACCAACAGAAATAGCATCGAAGGAACTAATTGTAAACGGTAAAAAACAGATCAATGAACCGGAAAGGGCTTCTTTTCAACTCATGCACAATCGACGCACTTTCCCACTTCCCTCCAGCAGTACGACGGGAACATCTCGGTTGAACTGACGAGGGGTTCAATCATCGTTCCTCGAGGATCAGTGTTTCCTGTGGGAACAGTTTCAGTTCTTTAAGCGTGCTATCCATGTCTAACGTTGTTAACTGGAAGAGCAAACCAAACGTATAAATGAGACTTTGTTAGTCCGAGAGATCGATATCAAGAGTTGCGGTTGGCTTTGCGCTACTTACGTCTCTTCTAGGCCAGCTTGAGATCACCTTGAATTCGTTCGTGAGGTATCCCTCGGCCGTGATATAGTTTAGCAGCAGCTGCAGAGGCGTTTCGATGTAGAACTTACGCTCGAGCATCTCACCGGACGGTGTTCGCACCCGTATCTTGGTGATGCTTTCGCCACCATCCTGCTGCGGTTCATCCGGCACAGTGCTGCGCGCCTGCGCCCGTATAAGCTCCCTTTTTGCTTCGTTTTCCGCGCGTTCCGATTCGAGCCGACGCCGCTCGGACTGCACCATCATCTCCTTCTGGCGCTTGGCTTCCTGCTTTGCCCGGTCCGCCTCTAGACTTTCGCGGTAGGCGGCATCCTGCTCGAGCTTAACTTGCTCCCTCGCCATCCGCTCGTTCTCTTCGCGTAGCTCAATCTTGAGCTGCTCGCTGTACATATCCGACGCCTCCATGAGCTTCGAAAGCAGATCGTCCACACCGACATTACCTACACGGAGACATGGCATGGAATTTAGTGTGTGAACATCTCATCGTTGCTCGTCCTTTACAACAGCACTTACCATAAATCACCTGGAACACTTCGCATTGGCTGCGGTTTTTCGATATCACAAGTATTGCCGGCAAACGGTCGGTCGCGATGTTGCGCACTGTTATCGACGCCGTCATGCCCACGCAGGCCGATATAGACGACAAAAACCTACGGCGGGGAGGGGCAGAACAAACCAAATTAGTTCCCAAATAATTAATTAAATTGCACCAAGTGCACACACCGGGTTGGAACTTACATATTCTTATTGCTCTCGAACGTCAAATCCCAGCCGTAAAGAACAAAATGTTCCAGCAGGATCTGTATAATGCTTTCGCAGGCCAACAGCTGACCGCAGAACACGTTCGTTAACACGCTTCCATCGTGGTGCAGATAAATTGCCAATAGTTTACGCTGCAATAAAAACACAATAAACAATATAACAAGAGATTCCCGGAATGGGGGAATTTGCAAATAAATAAAACTTACATCACGTGCCGACGGTCGATGGCAGGCCTCCTTTAAGGCGTCCTCCAGGTTACCCTGGAAAAACATCGGATGCTGCGGCCCGTACCGTTCGATGAAGTTTTCCACAAACTGTATGCTTCCGATCGCCTCATCATCCGTGTTATCGGGTACTGAGGTACAGGACAAAAGACAAAGGCGACGTTAGGAGGTAAATAAAAAGGGTACTATCCCCGGTGTAACCTACTTAAACGCTTTTGCTGGTTTATGATCGGCGTCTCGGTGAAGATGTCGTCGTCGTTGTTGAAATCCGACGCATCCTCGAACTCTTCCCCGCTGCTTTCCGAGTCGATTGGAATGATCGGTAGGTTGTCGTTGCTAGAATGGATGAGATAGCAACACCGGGAATGGGAAATCAGAGGAAATGAGCACCGCACCCCGACCGCAGACTCTGCCGCGCTTACCCAACGTTGAATAGATTGGCCCCAGCGCCTCTGCTGCTACTGCTGCTGCTGCTGTGGCTGTTGTTCGTGCTCGTGCCCGCACTACTACTGAGCGCATTCAGCAGGTGACTGTGGGCATTGCAAAGGTTGCCACTGTTGTTGTTGTTGCTGTTGCTGCTGCTGGTGTTGTTGTTGTTGGTCACCTTGACCGCACTCTCGTCCACCCGCTTCAGGAGCAAATTGTGATCGATACCGATGCCGGACTCGGCCAGCGTCGTGTGGTTTGTCACGTTGCTCGGCCACCCGGACCACACCTGGTGGCGCACCGGTATATCGGTGACGGTGTAGACCGAATTCTTGATCGAAAGGATGTCCTGCTGGGCGGGAAAGTTGAGCTTCAGCATCCGGTTTTCCGGCTCGATGTGGATATGCAGCGTGTAGGTTAGCTGGTTAAGGTGCGGTAACACGTCCATCCTGGTGTGTTGGGAGGAGCGGAAAGCGAAAAAACAACCGATTATGGTTAAGGACCCATTTTCAAGCGTACCGCGTAAACTTACCCTGCGTCGCCTACACAGCCCTCGTCGGTAAGATCGTTCAGCACCAGATTAAACTCCTTGCTGCCGTCGATGCTGAGGGCCTTCAGTGGCGTGGACAGGTTGGCCGTTTCCTTCTGCTTGCCCGGCTCCCAGCCTTTCAGCGCTTGTCGGCAAACTGGGACGTTCGTCTTGTTGAAAATCTTTGCTTTCAGATCACCGATCGTGGCATGGTTCGAGATGTTAATTTGGTGCAGCGCATTCTTGAAGTGCACGTTGAACAGCAGATCGTACGGTTTCGTGTCCAGATGATTGAGCACGGCTCGGAAATCGTTGCTGCTAGTGGACCTTGATGTCGATGGACCTTACAAGGAAACAAAGCGAAACTTCATATTAGAGAAAGTCACTACTATGGATGAGCAAAGGTTGCTTTGATGGTTTGATTTTTCACTTCTCCTTACCAGCATCTCCAATGTTGTACCATCCGCCGCTAACATCCTTCATGCCCGTGTCAGCACTGTTGCCGGCAGCTGACAGATATGATTTGACCGGCGACGAAGGCGCTGTCATCAACTCCTCCCCACCGACGGTCGGGCCAAAGTGGTCCAGGACGTTGTTGAACATCGCAGCCGCACTGGAGCCACCAGCGGAAGCGCCACTAGTGCCACTGGCGCGCGACGCAAACCCGTGCTGGTCCGCAAATGACAAAACCGGCTCTGGCAACCCATCTACATCCTGTGGCAGGACGCGCTGTATGGCAGACTGCGGAGAAAATGACAATTGTTAGATAAAGTGCAACGTTACAGAAATCTCGTTGTTTTTTTCTACCTCCAAATTCCAATTGCAATCTTCTAGATGTTGGATCGCTTCGGCTACATCATCTATGGCCGTTATGCTCTGCAAGAGGACAAACAAGCGAACTTCAATTACAGGTCTTAAGCGGAAGAAAAGGATGGTTAGTCAGAGGGTTTACTTTTTAAAAATAAAAACAGCTGCGTCACCCTTCGGCGTGAGGAAGTGACACAGTTTACGAAGACGAAACCGACACAAAGACGGATGACAGCAGCAATTTTTGCCGCAGAACAAAAACATACTCTCGGGTGGCCGAGCCAAAAGCTCCCCTTTTTTCCTCCTGTCCCCCAAAAAAGTTCAGAACATTTACCTGAAAGTCGGCAAGTATTTCGTCCCTGCTCTCGGACATCTTGTGAACGTAGGGCGCTACTCGGCACCGCTGCTGGCCACGACGAGGGACTCCGGGGACTGCGATGTGTCCACGAAAGAAAGAACACTTCCGCTACTGTGATGGCGTGGTGATTCGGAAGCTGCTACCTTCGGCTCTCTCTGTGTTCCGTTTGCCCAACACCTTATTTCCAATAAATGCCGGGTGTTGAGGTCACTTCAGTTTTCCGCTCCGTATGTACACCTACTACGATTCTAATGTAGTGAAAAAAAAACAGAAAAAAGGAAAATTTTATAATCTTATCGGTTTTAAATGGATTGCGATAGATTCAATGTACACAAATCTTTGTCGCTATCGGTTGTACGTTCAGGATAAAGGATTTCCCAATGAATCTAGATGGATCAAGAGCACAACTCACTATCGTTACACGGGGGATACATGCTCTTCTGACAATGACTTTGACTTCGGCAACAGACACCATCCGCACTTGAGGAGGCTGTGGTCATGCCGTACTGTTTTTGTACACAGTGGACACGCAGTTACTGTCACGAAACGATAGAACCAGACAATTAGTCTCGGCGCGACTCTCAAAGACCATTAGAAAGCGGAATAGATCTGACGGAGGTTGTGAAAAAGCGAGACAGCGTAGGAGAGCGCGGGAGCAAATACAACCAATTCCAAGAGAGACGCAAAGCTATCGACTTTTGGTCGTGGAAAAGGAGGATGCCTTTGACGGGGTCAGTTCAGACCGAGCATTTACAGTGGAAAAATACACCACCCGCGTTGTTTATCTAACGCACCTCTAATGGGTCGCATGGCACAGACGGTCGAACCCTTCACCCGATACGAGCAGGGGGAGATTTTTAAAAGATTTCACGCGATTGTCATGACACTGCCGTTCGTTCCGCATTGGTTGTCTTGCGCTACCTTGTTTCGTTGAACGCACCACGGATGGCCAGTCCACGCATTTAAACGTAACTTGGGGGGTTTATGTTGATTTGCCTGTGAACTTGTAGTTTTCACGTTCATCGTATAAAAAGCCCCCCAATGGTGGGCATATTACGTCCATAAGCAATGCTATCTCATTTACTCCATCTGTTCTCGCTTTCGCGTATTTTTTCTTTGTTGCTTTGCGGCAGACTACTATGTTGCATTAGTAAAGTTGAATTACAACATTAGCCCCCCTTTCCTGTTTCTAGCCTCCAATCTAGGGTACTGTACTGAAACGTTTGCTGCAAAACTTGCCTGTGTTCCTAAGGATATCTTTGGACCCGAAAAATGTTTCGCCCCACGGCACACTAAACTTCTCGAGCCGATGTGTGTTTCCTCAGCGCGAGAAAAAGGTGAATGACAGCTATTTGTGAAGTCCATGCGAGCACGCGAAGAAGATCGATGAAGCAGTTACCAGCAAAACACGAAGAGAATCGATAGAGCTTCAAGAAGACAATGCTTGTCAGCTGCTGTACGTCGCACTGAATGGGTCTATTGCGATGCTACCGTTTCACAACCAATTTTTATGCACACAAAGAGGTAGAGAAGGGACCACTAGCAGTAGCACATGATTGAGCAGTCAGTTCAGTAGTACTTATACCTGCCGAGCACCAACACCCCCAGCACCTCCAACGACGGCGACGATTACAACGATGATGATTTGGGGAATCACTTTGTTCTCCGCGCACTTCCCTCACTTCGCCAGCGAAAAAGTAAAGAAACGAAAAAGCCTACACTTTTCAGCTTCGACAAACGGCACCGTTGCTCTGCCTGTAGAATTATAACTTCACTGAACTTGGAAAAAGCGGAAAAGTCCAGAGCAGACGACGATAATTCTCGCAATCCAGAAAACAGTCCACTCTCACTTGACAGCAGACATTTTCCTGGCTGTCTCGAGAAGCGAGAATTAATGCAAGAATTGTTCCATTTAAAACCCTTGACCAGGTTTCTCAACCTTTCTTTAGAAAACCTTGGTAAATCGTTTCGATGGACGTCAACCTTTTTGACAGCATTTTTATGACAGTCATGACGTACAGTTTATTATGTTTTGTTTATACGAGTAGAAGGGTAATTTGAAACGACTGTTACAGCAACCTCATTTACCAAACGCAAAATAAAATACATCCATCAAATGGATCGATATCGATACCAATCTACAGCACACAAAAATTGTATAGCATCTTTAAATGGGTGGAATAAACTGGCTGGTATGAAATAATCCAAGCTTATGGGAAAGATCACATCCAATGTAATTCGATGTATCAAATTCCGAAAGTATTTTTATTTTTTTAAATGGTTAAATAAAGAGTTTTTCTTCATGGCAATCCATCTTTGGTATTCATCCATTACCTCATTGCTAAAAAATTGAAATAGATTGGTGCTTTTACCTATGTTTAAAGAGGCCAAAGAAGTTTAGAGGGTTTTAAAACGTTTAAACAGGCGTAGAAAAATGCGATGAGGTTGAAATTTGACCACACATTTTTACATGTCATCAATAACATAAGAAGCAAAAACGTAGATCAAAACGAAGGCGAAATTAGATCCCCGTTTTTATTGTTTCATTTGATTTGCATTTCCAGTGGAACTAACTGTATAACTTTGTCCTACTCTCGGAAAAGGATCGTCTCCTGCCGATTACGGTGCCGCCGTTGTGGTCGTCGTGCGTGCTTTGCGCGTTAGTGGCGTGCACGTGGTACGGGCAGTCTGCGCAAATGCCACTGAAAGCAGACTGAGGGCAATCACAACGATGGCTAGTAGCTTCATGGTGCCGGAACTGGGTGGTAGTATTCGGGGACTAGCTAAATCAGCACGACACGTCTGCGATTCGTTTTACACTAACTTTCCGGTAGCCAACGCAATCTTCTAAATACCCACGAAAACGCTACGCAGCGTTTCTGAACGCACGACCCACCTTTCCGTCGCACGTCTGTGCAAACACATCCGTTCACGAATACTTTAAAAACAACGAGAGATGTTGATGATGAAACGATTCACAAACAAATTTGAACAAAATTTGAAGGATAAGCTCCACAACCACATTCTTGCTGAGACAAGAACGAATCTCCAGCTTGTAATCCACAAAGAAATTTTTCCTTGAACCATATCAAAGCATGTGCTTAACATTGAAGCCATACTGGGCATTAGACCGTTCGTAAGCTAGCTTAACGGCCTATTTTTTACGATAGAACCAAATTTTATACAACGATCAAGTAGGGTGCCGCATTGGCCTTCGGCACGCTCCGCCTTACGATTCATAAATGTCGTCATACGACAGATTTGCAAACAAATGACGACCGCACAACCGACCAACTGGGAAAACATTGACTGCGACGTGGTACAGTCGAGATTTTTCTTCATATTGGGATGTGATTTTGGGACTCAACCGCCCAACCGACATAAAAACAATAAAAGTTTTACAACGACAATTCTATGAATATTTTGATAGAGCTTTATTGCATCCAAAGCGCAGCGACACGTAAACTTAATGGTTACAATTTTACGCACTATTAACTTTCGTAACAATCTATGCCGCACTAATGTCTTTTAAACAAAAGAAAGTGATCGTACATCGATTTCTTTCACATTTTTCCACCGGCATTATAACTGCATTTGTTGGCATCGCTTTATCGCTATACAATTCTACTAACACAATATTAATCTCGATAAATATTTTCTGTTATTAAGACTAAACGAGCCGCTGAACACAGCTGCATAAGGACGATATGGGTTTGCAATGAAACATTGCTACTTAATGTACATGCTAGTGGATTTAATTAAGCACAAAGCGAACATCAATATTTCCACAAAGAAGAAACGCTAACCATACGAAAGGATGGCGACAAAAGGCGGTGGTTCTAAGTTGACCACCCCCACAAAACGGACGGGGTTAAGGATCGACTCATCGGGTGGAAAAACATCATCAAGCACCCGACACGGCACGACTAGAAGCACCAACGCAACATGGGAGGGGACGCGTTTTAAACAAATATCAATGGGCTTGAATTGGAAAATGAAAAGGTAACACACAAACGCTCTTCTCCTCTGGAAGAGTACAGCTTGTACCTTTTTTTCCGGGACGAATATATCACTGCACAACTGCCGCCGATCGTTGAGCTTTACCATCGTCAATCAGCCGCTGACAGAGGGCTCGGTAACGCTCGTATTTCGCGCGATACATTTCCGTTTCCGGCTGGAAAATTAAAGAAATTCATTGTTACATAAGTGATGGATATGATTAATTGTTATTTGACAACTTACATCAGCCTCCGTTTGCACTCCGATATCAGACTTGTTCGATGCTGCTCTTCCTACCGTCTGTCGATGAATCTGGGCACAGCGTGACTCAGCTTCCTTTAGCTGCTGCTTCAATTGCATGCACTCTTTCTGTAACAAAATAGGGTTACCGCGTCTGATCAACATTAGTCCTAGCGTTCAACCATGAACCATGTTCTGGCGATCCCTACCTCCATGTTTCGGCTCACGTTCGTGCTTTCGTTCTCCTTTTCCGCTATACTCTGCCCAAGGCTCATTATCTTCTCGTTCCGTATCCGGCAGAGCTGCTTCATCGTTTGATATTTTTCCATCAGCTTTTCGTACTGTACCTGCTGCTCGTCGCAGCGGCTCTGTAGGGCGGCCACCGTCTCCATTGTCGCCCCGTTCCGACCGGGGGAGCGTGTGGTGGACACGATCGATACCGAAACGGCCGGCTTGGTGGTAGGTTTCTCCTCCGGATGGTACGCCTGTACGGCCTTGTCGCAGCGTGCATTCTGCTGCCGACTGTGGCGCATGCACTGCGTGCAGTGCCGTTTCCGATCCTTGCGCTCCCGATCGAGCTCGGCCAGCACTTCGCGCAGCTCCTGCTCGACCTGAACCTTTTCGCGGTTCTGCTCGTCCATTTTGCGGCGCATCTCGGTGATTTCGTTTTTCAGCGGATTCGCCGACGAGATGAGCTTCTGCGTGTTGAGCTGACAGTCCTTCAGCGTGAGCTTGTTGCGAAGTTCCTTGATCTGTGCATCCATTTCGAGGCAGCCACAGTTTGTCGCTGGAAAATGGGAGGGCGAAAAAGTAGCAAGGTTAATATAAGTGAATCCTCCCTTTAACCCAATATTGTTAACTTACAGGTGGGATCGGTCATCGTTGCCACTTCCTTGCTGTTAAAGATCAACCCACGCCGATCGTCGTGCGTGCTCTGGCGGCGAGATTTACGCTCCTTGTCCGTCGTTCGACGCAGCTCGTCCACCTCTTTAGCGAGCGTCTGATGCTTGAACCGCAGCTGATCGTAAGCCCTCTCGAGTGACCGCTTCTGATGGACCGTCTCTTCGCGCACCTTCTCCACTTCGGTCACCTTTCGGCGGAGTTGCGTGATTTGCTCTTCCTTCTCGTTGAAGCTGGACTCGTGCCGCATCGTGGCCATCTCGTCGCGCATCCGAGCAATCTCCGTCTCGAGTCGCTGCAGCTCGTCGATCCGTTCCTGCAGTTGCTTCCCCTTCAGGCCATCGATTTGGCGCGCCTCGTTCAGCTGCTTGAGCAGATCTTCGTTTTCACGGCGCAACGCCTGCACCACGCGGCCATCGCCGAGCGAAGGGCGCCCGGTTGCCATGAAGCTTTCCAGCTCCTTCTGCTTTTCGTCCAGCTCGCGCCGAAGGTTGGCCGATGTGCGGCGCTCCTGCTCGTACCGTTCGCTCTCCAGCTTGCTGTCCAGGTTTTCGAGTGCGGTCTTCAACTCGCGAAGCTCACGCTCCAGCACGTCTCGCACACTGGAAGATTCGGTAATGTCCGCCTCCAGCCGACCCCGCACGGTAGTGCTTTCCTCCAACGCTACCCGAACGTCCTGCAGCTCCTTTTCCGTGGTTTCGTGACGTTGCTGCAAGTCGGACAGCTGCACCAGTGCTTCCTCCAGCTGCTGACGCAACGATATCGCTTCCTGCTCGTGTTTGTGGGCCGCATCTTCATGGGCTTGTTTTTCGCGTACCAACGTGTCGATCGTTTTACGTTGCGCAGCTTCATTCCCATCCATCTGCTCCTCCAGGTTGACCAACTTTCCCGACAGTTCCTGCACCGCCACCGTCAGATCGTTGTTCTCTTTACGGAGCTCCTCACGGAAGGATTCCATTTCCTGCTGCTTCACCTCAAGCTCCAACGTTCGACGGTTGTTTTCTTCAAGCTGCTTCACCAACCTCTCTTCGGCCTCCAGCAGTCGGCGCTTCTCATCCTCGAGCGCAACGATGGCACACTTCTGGGTCTCGATCTCTTCGGTCATCGATCGAATACGAGCGTCTTTCGATTGTTCGCTATCATCGTGACGTTGCTTCTCGGCCAGCAGCTCACGGCGAACCATTTCCAGCTCGGCCCGTACCGTCGCTAGATCACGCTCCAGTTGCGCCACAAGCCGTTCGGATTCGTCGCGACAGGATCGCAACTTTTCCAGCTCTTCAACCTCCGACGCTAGCCGCTGCTTGAGCGATTCTTCCCCCTCGAGCTGCTCCTTCAGAAGGGATTCGTTTTCCGTCAGCAGCTGGTCGACGGTTTGCTGCAGTGAGTCGAGTTCCTTCACTAGCGAGCCGTTCCGTGCCTCAAGCTCCTTGCACTTGCCATTCTGTTGTTCCACGAGGCGGATCTGTTCCGCACGTAGCGTTTCCAGTTCGGTTATATACCGAAGGATTTCCTGCTCACGCTCGTCGACCTGAAGCGCCAGTGCGTCCCTTCCTTGCCTCAACTCGTTCAACTGTTGTTCGAGCGTTTGTTGCTCGGCCGACCGTTCTGCCCGCTCGTTTTCAAGGAACTTTTTCTCTTCCTCTAAACGACCTAGCGTCGACTTCAGTTGGTTTATTTCATCCATCGCCAATTGCTGGGCATCCTGGGCCATTTTACTACCCAGCGTTTGCTGCTCGATTAGTTCATCTTTTTCCTTTTGGGCGGTTTCCAGTGCAACAATATATTTACAAATATCTTCTTCTTTCTCCTTAAGCCTTTGTTCAAGACAATCGTTACCCTTCCGCAATTCTTCCGCCTGTTTGGCAAGGGTTTCTTGCTCCTTTTGATGTTCACCCGAATGACGCTCTAGCAAATGCTGTTTTTCCTCGGTAAGACTTTCAATCGTTTTCTTCGATAACTCAATGTCTTCCATCAGCTTACGACGGACGTTCTCAAAGCTTTCCCTTTCCTCGTTGTGACTTTCAACCAAAGCGGAGTGTTCCGTTCGGGCCGCTTCCAGGTCCTTCACGTGGCGTTGAACCTCCTGCTCCAACTCAGCAATACGTTCTTCCATGGTTTTCTGTGCAAGTTGCGCTTTTTCCATCGCTTCCCGCCCATTCGCTTCCTGCTCGCTTATGCTGGCCATTTGTTTCTTAAGCTGATCGATCGTTTCCCTGGACAGTTCGATCTCTTGCTCGTACTTTCTTTGAGCCTCGTCATACGTCTCCTTACCGACCTTTTCCCTTTCCATCAGTGTCGTGTACTCCTTCTGAATGGTTTGCAATTCAGTACGGTAACTTTCCACCTCCTGCTGCAGCTCGTTCACACGTCGCTCCTGTGTGTCGTACGTTTGCCTAGCCAGGTCCAACTCCTCCTTCAGCGCACACCGGTCCCGATCACTCACCTGCTGGTGATCGTCCTTGGCCTGAGCAATCAGTTCCACCAACCGGTCGATCTCCCGCCGAAGCTCTCCATTTGCCCGTTCAAACGATTCCTTTTCCTGCGAAAAGAGTTGAATTTGCCTGTCTCGTTCGGTTTCGGCCGCGTGCAGTTCCTTCTGGCAAGTTTCCATTTTCTCCCGCAATGTATCCAGCTGCTTCTGCAGGTCCTCCTTTTGGTGCACAAGGTTTTCCATCACCTTCGGGTCTATCTGATCGCGAGCATTTTCTTGTGCATTTTTCTGCAAAAGCTGCATCTCATCCGCAAGGCGCGTATTTTCTTTTGTCAGAGCTTCCATCTCTGCACGCTGCTTCTCGATCACGCAGCTGAGATCCTTCGTTTGTTCGGCAAACGTTTTCTCTAAACCATCCTTCGAATTCGCCTCATTTTCCAGCTTCACCTTGAGGTCATCGATTTCTAGAAGCATTTTTTCCGTTCGTGAGTTTGCCTCACCGAGACTCTTCGTGACCTCGTCGCATTTGGTGGTGAGTGTGCGTTTCTCCTTTTCCAACGTGTCCACCAGTGTAACCTTCTCCTCTAAGGCCTTCTTCAACGTGACTATCTCCACTCGCAGTGTCTCCCCAATCCGGTTCAGTTCTTCCTTCTCATTTGTTACCCTTTCGAGAGTTTCCTTTAGTACGGCTATTTGCTTCGAGAAATCAGCTTGATGCGTTTCCGCCTCCGACTGCACCGTGTTATGCTTTATTTGGAGCGCCTCGAACTCCTTCCGCAGCTCCTCGCTTTCCTGCATCTGATCCATCAGCTGGGTGGACATTTCGTCGTACTCGCTCGTCTGTGCCTCGAACTTTTCCTTCAACCCTTTCAGCTGTTTCTCTAACTGCGCGATCGTTGCGATTTTGCCATCCAGCTGACGTTTCACCTCGTCCAGCATGGTCCCATTGGAATTCTTTTCCTCCTCGCTCGCTTGTAGGTTTTGCTCGAGCGTTTCAATAATTTTCACCAACTCCTGGACGGTTTGGGCGTCCCCGAGTGTGGTCGCGTTTGGATCGTGATCGATCGTCGAGTGATCGTTGTTGTGGGCCTCAGTTGTAGTGGTTTCAACATTTCCAATGTCCTGCTCCCCTGACAGTAGCAGTTTGCGTAAGGATTGGACCAACGAATGGGTGGCAACCACATCCCCTTTACCACCGGTTGCTACCACACTTTGAACGGGATGGTGGTGATGTTGCAGAACCGTTTGCTTAACTTGCTCCAGCTTTCGGTGCTGCTCGAGATAGGAAGCTTTCAGCTGCTCAATTTGTTTGTTACATTCTTCAAGCTGCAGTGAGAATTCATAGTTTTGCTAAAACAAACAAAAATGAAAAGAAATCGGATTATTTTACATTGACCCCCGCCAAAAAAAAAGGTTCGCCCACCACCGCACCCACTTTGCAACGTACCATCTCCAGGCGCTTCATTTCCTCCCGCTTCTGATCAACCCGGAATCCGTCGGCATTGTTGGGCGTAACCGTTCCGCCGGACGAACCGCGTGCCTCCTGAAGCGATTCGATCAGCTCCTTCTCGCGTGCCTCCGAGCGCTGGCGGAAGCGTTCGTACTCGAACTCGACACCGGTAAGCTGATTGCTATGCAGTTCCGCCTGCCGGACGGCCGCCTGACGTTCTTTTGCAGCCTGCAGCAGCTCACTTTCTGCCTTGCTGACTCGTGCCTGTTGATCTTTCAATTCTAGCTCCAGCTGCGAGCATCTGCAGTGGAGAGGCAAGATAAGGTAAGGAGAGAAATGTATTAAAACACGGGTGGGTATCAAATAAAAATGAACTGGGGAGAAACGAAAAAGCCTCCACGTTCCGCTTCACGAATCGAGAATAATGACTATCTTTACCCAGGGCTGCTGAAAACACAACTGCATGTCATCTGATGCTGCACTGGATATCCACAAAATGGGGTGGTTTACCAAAAATGCTCTTGGAATAAACGAAAATATATTTTTTCGTCCATGAGGAATACTTTTTTCTCTGTTTTTAATTTGTTACCATTCGATATCACCACCACCCATTACTCATATTAAAATGTTTCTATATTAAACAAACATTCCGCTCCGGAACGTTGCCTTGTGGACGCAATTATCACACGCTCGAGTTTTTTTTTCGTTGCCAAACTTGCTCTCCCAGTTGCAGCACAACAACCATTAGCACAGTTCATTATCAGCCTCACAATCAGCGAACGACGAATCGTGATTCCATTTATCACTAGAGGTTGTAATCAATCATTCGCATTTTTCTATAAGACCCGCTAAGGTGGGTGGTGAATGTGTTAACTATCGCAGTTCTGCACTCTCTCGGGAAGAGGACACGTGAGGCCAAACAATAATATAAAGTTCTTGTACTTCACGACCGTTACACGAACAACTGGGCGACTGGGTGTGGCGAATGGAGCAGTTGAATAACATGCTAGGAACAACTTCAACGTAACAAACTCACCTTTCCTACCAACTGTTCTATGCGTTGCTCCTTCTCCTCAATGTCTTCCCTGAGACCGGCTAGCGAATCGTCACGTTTTGATAGCTCCTGCTTCAGGTAGTCGAGCTCGACGGTCTTCTCTAACTTTGTAAACTCTTGCAGCTCGATCAGCTCCTGTTCCAGTTCCCGGCATCTGACGAAGAAAGACGTATGGTTAAAGATGAAAATTATAAATGATACTTTAAGGAAGGGGAAGCTGTGGCCCCTAAATCTAACTTTATGAAATCCCTTGGAAGCTTGACAAATCGATTGTAAAGAAGAAAAAAAATAAAATTTCCCACTGGTATACTACAACACCGGTGGACTTTACTGTATCGTGGCAAGGGACACAAAAACAAAATAAATCTCGGTAAACGTATTCAAGATGGACTCATATCTTACTTATCGATTTATCTTAATGCCGGTCTCAAATGCCGCTGAGTTTCTTAATAAATGTTTCCCCATCATGCTAGGAATATAAGCAAGAATATATTTACAATAAAATGATCGAACGATCGATACACCTCCACTACCGCCACCTGTGTTTGTGCTGAATGTTTTTGTTTTATACGTGTTTCTCGAACGACAATCTAGTTTGCATCGCTACCCTTGTTATTGCGTAGGTTGGCTGGAATATTTATCTTCTACACGCATTTACGACCATTTTCGTGTAAATAGGCCATATTTATGTCCAGCAAGAAAAACAGCATAGTATTCACTCGCCGAAAACAGATCGTCAATACTAGGGCTTTGAACATCTTTAAGAAACAGATCAATCCACACGGAGCACGAATGTTCTATAAACAAAATTTCTTACACGAAATGCTCACGTACCCACGATTCACTGTGATTTTTCACCTCATTTGTCTACTCCATAACAAATGTTTCCGTGTATTTTCGATCAACTGTCGCGACCTGCCGACCTGGTGATCACTCTTTTCGACGTGATCGCGTACAACTGACCGTCTTCCCTAGAGGTATTGCACTACACGCAAGCATCAGTGTGCTTGTGCAGCAGTAGCAGCAGCACGACTGAACACACTTCCTCTCAAAATAAACAAACTACAGCCGCACCAGCGACCGACGGGAGAGTGAGAAAATGTCTGCGGTTCGCATCATGCAATTCACACATTCGTTCCTTCCACTTCGAAACAAAACTTAGAGTGCTGTTGCTAAAGCAACGCAGACAGGCTGAAATGAGAAGAGGCGTTTATCACTCTCATCTTCCTCACGAACGCGTGAGCAAAATTCCTCTCCTTTTTGAAGGTGTTGTTGCACATGCATTTGCAATTGCGTGCATGCGAAAGACGATGCAGCATGCACGTAATGCATGTCGTTGAAGCCGGTAGCAAATTTGATTTATTAAATTTATAGATCAAAGTATGCAAGAAAACATTTGAACGCTAGTATTTGAATTAAATTTACTCGACAAAATTTTAATGCTGTTCCTAAACGATGAAAGTGCAGTCGTTGTCTAATTTTAACTCTAATCGCTTCCGACGTGTTCACCGCACATCTATTCCCTTCCCTGTTCCAAAAACCTTCCATAAAAACACGTTTACCATGGAAGATCAGGGAAGAGTAACAAAAATAAACAGAACTAAAAAATACAAGCCATTGGCGCAACCAAATGACGAGACGACGAGTGCGCGTATTTTTAGGAGTAAATATTCTCCATATGTGTCAGGCAGGCAAATTTTGGTACACCGCACACGTCCGTCGTACGCATCGCGGAACGCGATAAGACGAAAATGGGGTGTGGGTAAGGTATGGGCGGTACTGGATCTATTTCAGGCTGCAGGAGGATAAATGATTTCGTATCCCACCGTGTGCGGCTCGGTTTGCGTCTCTGTGTAAACAATGACCCGCGCCACGGTCCGTCATGTGGTGGCGGAACACCCATTTCACCACCATGGGGTGATGCAGAAAGGGAAGTAATAAAGCAACTTCCTTCCCATCGCTTCGCCCGGATAGAGGTCGAGGTTAGTCGTGGATTTCGTCGTCACGAAGGGCACACATGCTGCTTTCGATCGATAAATCTTGCTAAATTTTAAACCCTTCCTCCATACCACTTACCGTTTCTCGTAGTCGAAGAATGGTGGTGAATCGCCGGTCGACGATCGACGTGTTCGTCGTAAGCTTTTCGGTGTGTGCATTTCGCGTGCCATAGACGACAACGGGGACAGGGAACTGTGGCCGAAACTGATCTGCTCGCCCGGTACGAACTCGTCGGCGCTGAACGGATTCAGCAACCCGTTACCGACCGGCGACACGGAACGCATCTGGCGTGCCAGAAGGTCCCGATTGTCCAGCAGGTTACGGTAAGGGATTTGATCGTAATCTTCGCCCATCAAGGCCAGTGTGGCTTGGAAACCGTTCGCCTGCGGAGTTTCACACCCGTCCGCCGGGATCGTCCGGATCGCGATGTTTGGCGTCATCCCGTTCGGCACCAGCAGCTTCGAGGGCGGTGGTCCCATCAGTGTAGCAGTTACGGACGGGATCGACGAGGTCGGTCTGGCCAAGCGTGGTATCTCGGAGGTCGATGGGCACCAGGTACGGCGCCGGGCGTGATCGTTGTTCGTACCCAACACCTGGTTCGAGTTGATAATCTGATTCGTACGCAGCGTGATCGCGTTCTGCAGCTCGACCAGGTTGATCTGGCTATTTTTGTTCTGCTCAGATCGCAGCTCGTTCTGAAGGCGCTGGATCTCGCGTTCCAACCGTTTCATCAAGGCAGCGTCGCTGAGAATCTCGTTCACTTTCGGCTTGTTCCGAATGTTTTTCGCTCGATTCGCAAAGCAAAGCGTGTAGTACGTCTCTTCGATGGCGGCGGGCGTTATGTTGCAGATCATCGATGTTACCGCGTTGCCACCGAGCGAAGCCTGCAGGATGCGGGTTAGCTTCGAGTCGCGATAGTTGATAAACTGTTTGTCAGGATTTTCACTCAACTTTTGTATGACGCAGCTCAGTGATAGGAGGCTACGATTGATGCAAACGCCCTCCTTGAACCGGGAACCCGTCGCACCGGTTTGGTCGGCCCGTTCGCTGCCAGCCAAATCGACCAAATTGATTATTCCGATCTGGACCGCCTCGTTGTCCGATTCGCCCCCAATCATACGCGATTCGATCATAATACGGAAGATCGTATGCGACCGGCTCGAGCGCTCGTTCATGTTCGTTTCGCCGATCTTTCGCGCCTTATTTCCCTTGTCCATGTACATGAGGATCTGCTCGGCGCTGTTAATGATTTTCTCACTCGAATTCACCGTCACGTCGCCGTTTTGGTTCTCCACAATTTTCATGTTGGTGTTGCACGTATTCAACAGATCGTGAATCTTCTCGTTGTAGATCTCGATAAATCCGACGCGTATTAAAAACTGACGTTCTTTAATCTTTTTGATCTCCTCGAAAATTTCCGTCGCCGTCAAAGGCACCACACCGGGTTCCTCCTCGTCACCAATCATGGTGTACGTTTTGCCGGAAGATGTTTGCCCGTAGGCAAATATCGTCCCGTTGATGCCATTCAACGCAGAAAGTATAACCGGCCGGCAGACGGTGTTGAAGAGATCCTTCGACGATGCAGTTTCATCGAAGATATGGTCTAAAGTATTTAAAACAATATAAATGTACACTATCGCTCCTTGTACGTGTGTCATTGACCCTGCAAGGTAGATCCGTACTTACCGAAAACAAAACGATCGTAAGTGCCATCGATATGTGTTATCGTGTTCCCCTTTACGCGCCATTGCGATGTCAGTTTGCTATCCTTCTCCCGTTTGATCAAAGGCCGTACCTTGATCGAAACTTTTACATTATCCGACATCTTGGCAATGGTGCTTGCTTCGGGGTATCGAACGGATTACATGGACACTTTTTGATATGTTGCACAAATTTGCTGAAACGATAAAGTAATTGAAAATCGGAAACCAAAAGCGTGTTAATGTAAATTAGTATTTGGACGAATCATTTATTCATATGCCACCGCACTACAGCACTATCGACAAGCTATTTTCCAATATTTGCACAAACTTCGTAAAACCCGCCTCCTTGATCAACATAACACTATTAGGCAAAACATGGTACTCGCAATTACAGGAAGTTTACACAATTTGCCATCACGATAGGACTTCAATTGAATCGGTGGGTCATATTGAAAGGATTACTTGAACATACCATTTAATAAATATAACACAAGCGATTAAAACGCAAAACAATGGTACTACAAATGCGAAGCTACCGGCACGTCTAACACAAACTTTTGTTCTATATCAACTGTTCATCAACGACTGAACTGAACGTAACGAACTCTGGCAGCTAAACTTCATGCATAACCAAATTTTCAAGAAAGCGGCGTGCTGCTTCCCAGTGAAAATAGTATAACCATCACGTGAAAAATGTTTCGAAATTTATTAATTCCTGTTTCTACAAACTGTGAAATGAAAGATTGATAAAGGAAATTACTTCTTATTTCGCCTCAATATTATACAATGAAATACCAGCTATTAGAGTTTTAATTAAATTTGGATTGTGATTTCCAACTGAAACTGAGAACGAAAAGTTTTACCCTAATGAACTGTGTTTGCATCACAAATAATATTAGTGATCAATTTTAATTAAAGAATGTTCATTTTATACATTAAGCTTATAAGTTTACTAATTTATGTGCAGTTTTACAAATTTATGGTGCATGATGAATTGACGTTTAGAACGAACTACGGCCCTGTGAAATTTCCCATCCATGTCGGCCATGTTTGACCAGACTTCAGCCTTGAACAGAAAAGTGCAGTCGCGCAGTCGGAGTCAACTTTGCAGAAGTACCAAAGCTAGAGAAAAAGCGACCGGTGGTTTTTTGGCTCAAGGTAATTGCACTGGATCCGTCCATTTCTCCCAGAAAACGAAAACAAACTCAGTTGTGTGCACATTTCCTACTGGTTAAAAGTTTCCGTCTACGTTTCGTATTGTTCCGCAAAAGAGGAAAAAACCAATGAACAGAATGATCCGAGATAGCTACCTACGGTGGTGCGTACAAAAAATGGTTTTAACGAAATTGCTCATAGCACCTGCCCCTGCCTTTGCTACTGCCTAGTGCCGTTGTACAGTGTATGATAGGGATTGTTGGCCAAAGTTTTGTGCGGGGTCAGTGCTATTGAATTTGCGTATCCTCCATGCCTGATGGAAGCATATTCGCGGTGCCCAATTTTGACAGCTACCCTAATGCTATCACGGTGTACTGATGAAAAGAGAAAAATTACATAATTTACGCTTCAAGGAGTGCAATTCAATCCGTTCGACATAGGACGGATGGCAGTCCCGTGATTCCTCCAAATTGGCAATGGGAGAGGTCATATACAAGTGCTTCAATTTTATGCAATTATTACATCTTCCCCATGGCAATATCTTCACAAAATGACCCTTCCCTTTGTCGGGTTATGTAAGCAGTCTCCGATGAGGTCAAAACCAAAGCCCCTGCCAAAGGGTTTACGAACGGTGATGTCCTTGCCGATGGCAAAATGGAGGTTCGGGTTCGGGTTACAGGGTTGCGGAAAAGGGGAAGTCATTTTAGGTTGGCTGCTTTTATACAGGATGAACCGAGCAGAACGCGTTTAGACCATTCATACGACGATGACCATAAGTTAATGGGAGCGACAGCCCCAAAACATCGACGGCGTCCCGAGCGGCAGCGTTCCACCAATTTTCATCGTAATCGGCCATCGAAATGCAGCGGTCTCAGATATGCGTGCGTGAATTTAATTACTGCCCGAGTAGTCAAATTTCTAACCTAGCACAGAATCTCCTTTAATCTCCATGCCTCCCATGGGAGGTTTGCTCGCGATGGCTGAGAGATAGAGGGAGAATAACATTAACGGGATGTGGAATTGCGCGGATCATTCCTTGAATGTCCAGTGCAAACCAACGCTCCTATCGCTCTGCGTCTCTAAATCTGAATCAGAGAGTAATTATTTGATCTTCCTTAAACCAAATTCGAAGAAAAATTCACGTCTCAGTAAATATTTTTCAGGACGTTGCGAAGATTGAGAAAGAGCAGAAGAGAGACAGAGATCAGAGGGGTGCACAAGAAAAAGATCTGCCCCTGTTTGGCCAGCCTAAAACACGGGAGTGTGCGTGTGCGTGCCCCGGGCCATCGCGACCCCCAGTTACACGAAGGGAAAAGCAGGCGACGGCAGCGAGCGGCCAGGCGGACGGGACACCGGATCAATCCATCAGAGCGGATCAGGCAGACTTTTTTTCCTGTGCAACGGATCATCAGGTGCTAGAGATATAAAAGAGTAATGTAGTATTTCTATCTTATCTTACTCTGTTACTTTACAATCGAACATGCAACTTACTCACGATCCTATGGTAAAGTAAACGTCCCGGCATAATGACCAAACAAAATCACGACAAAAAGAGCACAAACGTGAGCGTATTCTCCACTTTCTTTCTTGCTTGCTTGGGGCTAAACCCTACCGAATGGAAGGTGGAGTATGTCGCCCAAAACGCCTTTGTGTATCGATTTGGATTTAAAGAGTTCCGGGACGTAGCGCCATCTTGCGATGGTGTTGATTAGTCGATTACGTACGTTCGCTTGCGCTTATCGGTAGTGTACGCTACTTTTCCAGACTGTCCGTCGCCCATCATCACTGCTGCTGAAAAATGATGAAAGCGCCGGAGGAAGAGGATGATGCGGCCAGCCAGCTGCCCAACCCGCAAGAAGTGCCGGAGGCTCCGGCGTGGCCCTCTACTGAAAAGTCTGCTACGTCCCGCCAGGAGGACAAACGTGACGAACTGCCGGGGTCCTCGCGTAGCGGCAGCCATTATTCGTCCTCCCACCGTGATCGGTCGGGACGCAACGATGATCGTTCTCAGCGTGATCGAGATCGAAGTTATCGGGATCGCGAACGGGATCGCGATAGAGATCGTGACCGTGATCGGGATCGGGATCGTGACTATCGGGATCGTGGCTATGGAAGCAGCCGGTACCGCGATAGCTACAGGGAGCGAGATGATCGGTACGATAGTCGGCGCGATCGTCGTGATCGACGTAGTAGAAGCCGCGAGGAAAGTAGTAGGACTGGAGGTCGCAAACATTCCAGCAGAAGCCGATCCCGTTCGAAAGAACGACGCGCACGTGATTCTCGTGACCAGCGCGGTCGCCATCGGTCGCCACGGGACGATCGATCTCACGGTGAATCGTCGGCTCGCGATGTTGCTTCACGTGAACGAGCGCCACAGGATAGATTATCAGTCGAAATAGAGCAAGAATTGGCCAATCTAAGGCGGCAGCACGATCTGAAGGAGTCGCAAAAGAAAGATCATACAAAAGGCGGCGGAAAGGTGGACCCGAAAAAGGCTACTCAGCAGGGTGGAGGAAAGGCTAACAATAAGCCGCAAACCGGTGCCAAAAAGCTTGTGCCCGCCTTTACCGTGGTCAAACCGCAGAAAACGGAAACCTTTGTACCGTATGACGTGGCGCTTAATGTCAACACGGACGGCGAGTACGTGCCGGAAATACAGACAGAGGAGGAACGCATCGAGTTCCAGCGCAAGATGCAGGAAAAATTGCAACAACACTTGGCTGCAGAGGGCAAGCTGTATCCTCCGCCCTCGAAACCGAAATCTGAGCAGCCATTGCCAACGGCCGTGTCCGGTTTCGCCAATGATGGGTCCTTTTTGGAGATGTTCAAACAATTTCAACAGCAGGTCGTTACGGCTCCGACCGTGATGCCGATAGCTGCCGTGCCTCTTGCCCAAGGAAGCACAAGTATTGCAGCAGATAAATCACTAATCTCTCCGGCCGCAGCTGTGGCCGGTCCGAAGATGGCTGTAGTACCCCAAATTCCGCTAATGGCCGGTTCGTTTTCCGTAGGCACACCGGTTGGGGGAGTGTTACCAGTGATAAAAACCGTACCGGCGGTAAAACCATCAACGATCGAAAAAGAACCACCACCGCCACCGTTACCCGTTTTCGGACGACGTCGGGGAGGTAAAATTCTCAAGACCGGTCTCGTCAAGAAGGTACGACCGATCGAAGAGTCTGCTGCAGAGACACCAAGCGATCCGTGGTCGCTCTACCTGCAGGAGGTGAAAAAGTATAAGAGCGCATCCTGTGACGCGGATTCCAAAACGCGACCTCTAGTCAAGTAGGAAGTGTGGGGTTCGTCGAAGGATTGGCAGTGGGTTACAGTTTTGGGGGCATTTGGACGAAGACGTGTAATATGAAGTCATATCGTTGTATGATCGGTATTTTCCCCGTTTTTGGGTTTTGGGTTCACATGTGTACTCATGTAACGACAAAGCGCGGCTCTATTATATCTCTCCGAGCAGCATAAGTTTATTGTGTTTGTGAAGACTTAACCTGTATATAATAATTTATCCGTTTTTCTGATACTTTAAAATCTATCTATCTCGACCGACATGGTTTCAACTTTACAATGGAATCTTGTCACTTTGATACTAACCGGTAGCGTAGGAAACAGTGCACACGACCGTAGTGATCGTTTTTTGGGGGGTTCAAACCGTTGACACCCTCGGGCGACGATAATTTCATTGGACCCTACTACTATCTAACCCCCCCTTATTCGCAGTCGAGAAGCAGCAGTCCCGCAATCGCGTTTCTTTCCCCGGCTAAAACAACCCGGCCACCAAGATGACGTACGAACCGAAGACAGCCCCGTTCGATCCTCGCTTCCCGAACCAGAACCAGACTAAGTACTGCTACCAGAGCTACCTGGACTTTCACCGCTGCGAGAAGGTTAAGGGCCAGGGTGACCAGGTGTGCAAGTACTTCAAGAACGTCTACTCCTCGATGTGCCCGAACTCGTGGGTGGAGAAGTGGGACGGTCAGCGTGACGAGGGCACCTTCGCCGGCCATATCTAAGATGGAAAGAGGATGCAGTTGTAGTGCAGCGCACACCCCCGGACTTTGCCGTCCGTTAGCCGGACGGCGAAGAGGGGCAAACGCTCACGCTTTCCTAGTAAACCACAACAGTTCAATGATTCGGAATAGTAGGGTGCCACAACATCATGTGCACTGAGGCGGATGAAGGAAATTAAATAAAACCAATATTACAAAAGAGAACAGTACTGTTAAAACATAAATATGGGATTGTACTGCAGAAGATTTTTAGAGAAAGAAACGGTTTATGCTCCAAGAGGCTCAGTACGGTAGGTCATGTTCCAAGCTCGGTTCACAAACGTTTTTCTTGGTCTTCAGAAATCATAGCAACGGTAATTTCCAATCTAGTCAGCTGGTACTTTTCGTCGGTTGACGTTTCTCGACGAATCCAAGATGTCAGCTGTCAAACGATTGGTTTACGTTTTGCTGTCCTAAAATTACATCATATTGTTACCGGGACCGGATAAACGGTGTTTTAGGCCCACAAGTAATCAGTGAAAGTAGTAAAATATTGACGTTGTTTCTGCATCCACACCACGGCTAAAGAAAAGGGCAGCTATTAGACACAATGGCACCAGGAGAACCGATGCCTAACCACCATCAAAACGACAAAGAACCGGCGGCACCGTGTCGAACATGTATGGATTTCAAATCGTGGTCCAAGCAGCAACGAAAAACACTCACCACCAGCAGCAGCAGCAGCAGTGGGACGGGAAGCGTTACGAAAGGGGCCTCCGAAGTGGCGCATAGAAAAACGGCCACACCCGACGATCAACTGGGAGGATCACCGCCCAACTGTCCGATTGATAAGGAACAGCTGGGACGATACACCTGGAGTTTATTGCATACGGTGGCCGCATACTACCCGACCAATCCTAGCGAGGCGGAAGAAAAGAATGTCCGAACATTTTTCACCAGCTTTTCCAAACTCTACCCATGCGAGTATTGTGCGAAAGATTTTCAGCAAGAGTAAGACATTTTCAAATGTGAGTAGCGTTTGTGCAAGGTGTAACCGTAACCGTTTCCCTCGTCAACAGGTTGAAGGAGATGCCACCGGAAACCAAATCCCAACATGCCCTATCGCAGTGGCTTTGCCGAATACACAACCGCGTGAACGTAAAACTGGGCAAGCCAGAGTTTGACTGTGCGAAGGTGAACGAACGATGGCGAGACGGTTGGCTCGACGGTTCCTGTGATTAAAGGCAAGCGGCTTCGGAATGCGTTAAAGATATACAAAAATTAGACGTTAACGTTTATTTCTCTTCGTTTACAGTGATACATTTAATATTGTATTTGTTTCCTAATTCTATTCGATCAATCGTACAGTATCATTTTCAACAACCAAACCGCTTGTCTTCTTTAGTTTCATTTGAAACATTTTCTCGAACTTTCCATCATCCTGCTGCTCATCGCCGGCAGTAAACTGGCGGTATTTTTTCAGGACTTTCTTCTTCAACATGGCCAGCTTCATTTGTTTGTTCTTGGAGATCAGCAAATCTCGGATTACTTCGTTCCAGCTGAACTTTTGCCCTCCATGCGATTGTCCGTTGGTCTCCTCGTTCTGTTCGTGCGTTCCATTGGTTCCTTTTGTTTCTTTTGCGTTCAAAAGAGTTACGGTATCTTCACCGGTGCCGCCGTTAGTAGATGCTTTATTTTTCTTCTGCTTTTTAGCGTTTGATTTAGTTTCCTCTGCCTTTCGTTTTACACCGTTCGGCTGGGGAGCCGCCGGTTTCGGCTGGGGATCCGCCGGTTTCGGCTGGGGATCCGCCGGTTTCTGCTGAACACCGTTCGCTACATTCTGCTGCTGCTGCTTGTTTAGATTCACCGCTTTCTCAATTAAAGCCCAGGCCGCCTCTACGTCATTTCTACGTATGTGCTTGCACGAATTGCCAAAAAAGTTCATGAATCCCTTCTGTTTCTTCGGAATATTATCGTTCCGCTGGATCACTTCAAAAACCGACTTTATGCCCGGTGACAGCTTTTGCTTGCTCTCCGTTATCGAGCGTACCAAGGCGACCCAGCTCTCCTGCTTTTTGGCACCTTTTTGTTCCTTCGGAACGAAACCTTTTGCAGCATACTTTTCCGCCTCGGTGATGCAGGTCGTGTGCGCCTCGTACGAGTTCCCCAGGAAGTCCTTCAGGCAGTCCATGCAGGACACGTTGATATCGCGCTTGCACCTGAAGACATGTTTGTCTACCACCTGTTTCTTGAGCGACTCGCCGCAATGGTTGCAAATGAAGAACACCATTCTAAATTAACGAAAACGGATAACTGCGTGTGGAGAAGCGCGTGGTTGCCAAAAATTCTGCTAGAATTGGAATACGGGCGGTTCTACCTGGAACGCGCACGTGTGTTTTGTTGTGGTTCTTTCAAAGTGAAGTAAGGAAACTAGAGTTGG
>KE523952.1:35608-60275 GCA_000441895.2 Anopheles sinensis | reverse complement strand
AGCGTACGCTGCGTATGCGTGTGTCTTTTTTCTCCCTTTTTTAATTACAATGAAAGCTGTGAGCTGTGAAACAAAACATTCCAAATTAGTTCCATTTTTAGATTTTCCTCATCAGCCAAGCGTAGCGCATCGCAGCATATGACCTCCAAATTGGGGACAACGCATTGCCGCCAGCAGACATAGCACACGGAAATGTTAAAAATCCACCGTCCCCGGTTTTCTTTGTGTGTTTCGAGCATGGATTTTCATTTTGCTCCGCTGGTTGTTTTTTGAAGCAGGTTTAAATTGCTAAAATGAAAATAACGAACGAAAGGAAAAGTGTGATTGTTGCATCTAAATTTATATTCGTTCAATGCAAATTAATAATCAATTATTGATGAATGGTACAGTGTTTTGATAATGGTAAATTTTGAGCCGATTGCAACAGTCATTGCAGATTACCAAATTTTTATCATAAAGTTCATTTTATTTTTTTTTAAATAATACCCGTATAAAAAATTTGTAATAAAAAATTAGCTTCAATGAATTTCAATACTCACAGCAATGATGAATATTTATGATGAATGGAATTTAAAATAAAACTTTCGTAAACGTCCGCTGCCCTCCACTCGCCACCGTTGGGCAGGAGAAGTGTTTGGTGATTAATGTACATCGTACATCACGTGAATGAGTAATAACTAGTAGAGCTTTCAAATTTGAAATATATTCAAATTTATGTGTTTGTAAAAATGCCTCTCGACTCTTGCTGGTCTCGGCCACTTGACACCCGCTGCTTACTGTAAAGCCCTTCGCTAAGCATCGCGTTCCATGACGTCACGAATGTCGGCATTTGAACTTGCCTATTGCGTAAATTGCACAGCAGTGTGCGAAGTCGCGATCGTACCAACACACACCTGTCTGAAAGGTACGCGAAAGCCGGTAAATGGTCATTGTTTCCGCATAGTGGTTTTCCCCTTTCGGTGTCTCACGAGAACCGCGCAAATCGCGACCTTGCTAGCATAATTAACCGGTTTACCAGCTAACCGTAGCTGGTGTTGGTAAGAAGACTCGAAGGGTTGAGTGTGTTTGGAATTGCAAATCTTTACTTACTCGTTCACTTCACTTCACGACTGACCACAGGAGGATCAAAGGCCGGTTGTTTCATTGACCGCAGCCAGACAGTCGTCTGGAAATCCCGGTTTTTTATTTGCGAAATTTAATATTAGTTTTTGCAATAAAAAACTACAATACCTTTATGTTTCACAAGGGCGGCAGCCAGAGGCGGATCAATCCATTCCGGGCACAAAGGGGTGGGATAATTTGGGATGCTCCAGACTTTTCCATTGCCTTAAATGTTTGTATTCTAAAGCGCAAAATTGGACTTTTTTTATAAGAGCTTGCAATTCTTCGCACATGTTTGTTTATGTTGTTCAATAGGAACAAATTCTACAAATTTTACTGTTATTCATCTTAACAAAGTTACAAATATTAAGCAGAATCTTAATTGATCCTAAATAACTGAAATATCTAAAGAAAAATCTAAAATAAATGCCGCTTTGATTTTAACATAATGTGATTTACAAAAATTTACCACAAAGCAGGGATTGGAAACTACTCTTTTTAATAGTTTTCTTCGTTAAATGCTTGTTTTTCTTTAAATAATTTCAAATCTACTGTATTGTTATAAAAGATTTTCTCACAAAGTGAAAAAAAGCCACCATGATATTTTGATTTTTCATGATCGAACAATGCATTGGAAATCACAAAACTATAAGCCCATTTCATTATCTTCCAATTTTTAAATTTTATTGCATTTAGCTTCTGCCAGAAGTTAGCTTTTTTGTGATATGTCGTTTTGTTCCGATGATATATTTATGATTTACGATTCTTTAATGAAAGAATGAGAAATTAAAGCACAGCTCACTACAAGCAGTTCTTCATAAATGTCTTGCTTTCAGAGAGATCAGCATAAAATCCGTTATATTTAATGCAGAAACAGATACCTCCCATCTTTGGACCTAACGGAAGCGGAACCATCAGTGAAAAATACACCTTATCGGAGTGTGGTTCACGGTTGTCGCGGGCTCACATTGTATCCATAATTGTACCAGCTACTTACTTTGCTACCAATCCCCGCTTTAGTCCGCGACAAAGGTTTCAGTTCGTCTAAGTAAAAACGCGCGTTCCGATGCGATCCGTACTGCCATAATAAGCAATAGGAATGCGTCATCGGTGCTGTTTAGACGATTAAGGCTGTTTTTTTTATAAGTGTTTTGTAGGCTCCCTCTAAAAATGGCCTACGTAACGATCACGGTACCCTTTTTTCGTAAGACCACGTTACACTGCATAAATCAGCCTATGGGAAGCACCGGCAGTGAAATGACCTCCGAAAAATACGGGGTTGTTTTTTTTAGTTCTCGCTGGCTTTGCGTGACCCTTCGGGAACAATCAGCGGATACGTGCAAAGGGTTTTGAAGTTAGTTCCATTTATTTCTTTTTGAAAGGTTGGCGTGAAAATAATTTTCCAACCATCTAATTGAGTATTCTCAAAGCCGTGCCTTTTGGGCCCTTGAGTTGTCATCGGTCGGTCGATCGTTATCTCGGCTGGAAAGTAGATTCAAATCATCTGCTCCATTAAATGCGTTACACGGACCGTTAGCTTTATTATCAGTTTCTATTCCGTATTTTTTTTTCTAATGAGTTCGCATTGTCAGTATGCGCTGAACATAGATTGCAGGTGAGGTGTGCATTAGTTGGACGATCGTGAAGGGAATTCCCCATCTTGTTCTCACGCCGTTTTTTGAAGGTGGATTTTAAACCCAGATTAAATTAAAACCCACCTGGTTCAATTGTTTTTCTACCACAGCATGAATAATTAACTCTGTTCGTCTCAATAAGAATTTGATTCCATGGGCACGTTGTGTGCCATGTATGTTTGTTCTTTTATAAACCGGCCACGTTTGGGATTTCATTTGTAAACAAAACAAAACTCACTAAAGCTAGAAACAGAAAAAAATACAACAATTGAATAAAACATTAAACACATCTACACAACCTCTGCCACGCGATCTCCAACGTTTTGTGCTGCCCCTCCATAAGGGACGCGAGCACGATCGTGTGTTCAGAGGGATTGCCTTTTTCGCGTCCATAGCTGACGAGCAGTATGTATTTGTGAGGGCCCGTTCCGTCGGCGGTTTGGCGCACGGTCTAGGCCGCGATCGCGCTTTCGGAACCTGCGCCGTTCAGTTGATGTCGTTGCATCCGACAGAGCGGTTGAACTGAGCAGCTGACTGGTTGGGTTGGTTGTTGGTTGGCAGTGAAGGCAGTACAGGTTGCCCGTCGTCTCCTGCCAAGCGCTTGCAGATCGGATCGGTTGTTGTTGTTGATCTGCAGATCCATGATTGGCATGTTTGTGTGAACGCTTCGTTGCCCCAAAAGTTGCCTGCCGCGTAGGAGGTGCGAGTAATCTTGTAAATTTTTTGTACGTCACTGAAAATCCGGTCCCGCAGTGTTAAGTGGAAGTGAATCACTAAAGTGTTTGCTCGAGAAGATCTTCAAAGACACTCAAAAACTTCGGTTAACCGTGCTTTAACAAGTGTTTGCCCAAAACAAGCTACATTTGATACGGCGTGTGACCCACACGGTACGGTTCATTGCAGTTTTATTTGCAGTGTGGCAAAATCCGGCGAAAGGTGAACGGTTTAAGCGCTTACGTCAACACACATTGCGAGTAAAATAAACCGAAAGCAAGCGGCAAGAGAAAGTACAGTGAAAATAAGTAAGAATCTCAAGTAAGACGAACCTTCGCGCTTAAGAGAACGATCGAGCGTTTATGAATACTGGCCCCTCTTAACGTTTCCGACAAATTTCTGATAAAACTAGTTCTACAGTGCGAGCATCCGGATTTGGGATGTATATTTTTCAAGGGGAAAAAAAGATTCCATATTCACTTTATGGGTCCAATCTAGATGTTGGATGGGTGAAAGATGGTAGAATTTAGAGAAACAAGAAAACTGGTTTAGATCATCTTTCCTTCCTACTCAGGCACTCCGACTAGTTTGGTTTCATTCATTTGAGATAGTAATGTTGAATATCGTGGGTGAATTTCGACATAATCACGTTAGCAGAAACCACACAGCTCCAACTTCTCCAACCTCTCACTAAAATATGTTTCCCCTAAAGGATTGGTCCATTTTTTAATATCCATACTACATCTGTGGCCGTACCGGATCATCCAAGCGTAAATGTGTCTTGTATCATGATTGATCTGCTCTGGTCATCGTAAATGGATGCTGTTGTTGTGTGCTGGATCACTTCCATACGACCTTCGTAAATCCAGGCGTTCCGCAATAAAAAAGTAGGGCAGATGGTCACACCACTTGGCAACCGTCCATCAAAACCCATCTTTAAAGTGCACCAAGGTGCGTAGGTTACAGGCGATAGGGATGAGTCTTATCTGTGAGACTTTAATGCAATTCCTTATTTTTATACATTGATTGCATATGTTTTATATATCGATTGCTAAAAGACGGTGATGTTCCAAATGGCTTGCTCACTACATTTCCAGTAGACTGAGAATGATCAACAGTAAATATTTGAATTTATTTAACTACCAATTGTTAAAAAACAGGAAAACACATTCCATTGGATCCCGGAAGGAAATCGATAACACACATTTTTCAACCTTATTTATTTTTCATTGAATGTAAAATCATCATCGAAAAGTCTATAGTTGTAAGGATGTCTGATCGCTTGGTTTACTTTTCGCTCGCTTTTTTGCACGAGTGGTGAATCATACGAATTTTTACTTGTGACCGAACCAAACCTTTTAGTTCCGTTTGTCGGGAATATTCTGCGTCACTGTATAAAGCGACGAACACTGGGAAGGAAATTGGCGTCTCGCTTCAAGAGTTTGCTGGCGGTGCACCGGAACAACGGTGATGCCGATTCCAGCGACAATGTGCTAATGGAACCTCGGCCGATTCCGACCATGCCCTTGTTTGTCTCACGCCCATGTGCTGGGTAGTATTCCATCGAATTTCAATTGGAGGCTGGAGGAAGTGAACTGGACGTGGCAAGGTTGTCTTGCGGTGTATTTTTTCTCTTTTCGCTGGTCCCACACAAGGCACTGTCATTGTAACTGGCGCTGGTTCTTTACCCGTGACACGTTGATGACATCACTAAGTATTACTGTACCACTCTGTGGATGCCCTTTGCCGCCATTGGGATTAGTAAGCCAACCGTCATGGAACGCTGGGGAATTGTTTAACGATGAGTTATTCCGTATCGCGAATCCCCGGGGGAGAGGAAGAGAAACAGTGCCATTTAGTAATTGCAGTCAACATCTTTGCATCTTAATCAGAGGGATCCGACGGAGGTTTGGGCTGCGTTTGAGCAAGCATTCCATTGTAGAGCAATCTGTAAACATTGTGTCTTAATCGTGAACTAAAACTGTGACCAACACAGCGATAAAACACCGTAAGATGGAATTGAGTAATAATTCCTGTTTTAGTTTTTGAATAATTTTACTCCACATTTCAGTTAGCTATATTTTAAATGCTTTGATAGATTGTGGTAGATTTTGTTAAACTAAAGTACTTAAGTTTTTACTGTTGCTAAAAGCTTAACTTTGTGTGTGTGTGTTAAGATTGTGAAAGGCATTTCAGTTAGACATGGTATCGTATGGCTTACCAAAGCAAAAAACGATTGAACTAATAACGATAACCAGGGTAAGATCAAAGCTAGTTCTTTTACTCGCCACAGTTCAAGCGTTAATTTGTTATTTTAATTATCGTGTGGACTTTTCAAACCCGTTGTGTTATTAGACGATCGATTTTTTTTACATTTTTTCGAATATTTCGCGCCATGACTTTTTTTAACGGTCTGTTAAACGCAACGTACGATTTTTTTTATTAGAAAAAGAAATTGTAAAATTTATGATAAAGTAACTGAACGTTACAACACAATTTCAGAATTAGTACTTGTCTAGATACATCATTTGCAGAAATTTGTCGGAAAAGTTCAATAGGCGGAAAATGCTAGTATCGTCGCCAGTTTATTACCAATTTACTCTCTTCGTTTCGTTTCGTAAACAATCGCTTAATCGAAAATATAGTTCTCCTAGGGCGCCTGTGTTGTGAGAAGAAGCAAAAAAAAAAAAACGCAGACAACGAGAAAAGAACTGACTCACTAGAACTTCTTGCAACCGCTGCAAACGTGCCAGTTTTACATAGTCAAGTGTCCCCAGTGTACATCGAAACTCGACGGCATCAGGATGGACGAGGAAGCGATGTGGAAAGGGTTTTACGAGAAGATTCAGGAGCAAAAGCAGAAGGAACCGAACGAGCATCAGTCCATGTACGTATCGAGGTGTCAATTTAGAAAAGGGGGGGTAAAAAGCCGGTGTTAAGTAAATTTTTGCCAGCTTCCCAGTGGCTGGTTGCTGTGCTTTTGAATGTGCTAAACTGTCAATTCATTTGTGAAAATCCACAACCGTGCCTTCGATGCCACAGAATTGCGAAACAGTTCGATTCTGCCTTGCAGATGCGATTTCACTTCCCACTCACGTGCGCATAACGGAAATGTTTGCTCCAATCATTATCTTAAGAGCTTTTAATTTTCAGCATTTCAGACCATCCTAGTAAGAACACTAAACAGCACAGTTATTAATGTCATAACCACGACAATATTATAGAATGTGTTTTAGTCATTCGATCGAAACGAAGTGAATCACTCGGTTGTTCGTGTTCTCATCAGTTCGGGTATGTCATCAAATAGGCATGCGCAGTGCAGTGTTTTCAAATTTCCAACTCATTTTAAGACGCCATATATTAAATTCCGAACGGCACCTTGCCCTCGGCAAGCCCAGCAAGCCAAACAAAACCCTTGTAAATTGATAACTTCCGTACTTGAACTGCAACGTCGCGTCTCGTCTCGCCAAAAGTACCCCACGATCACCGACGATTGATCGTGTTACTATTCGCTAAAAGCCGGCGGTTTTTTTCTTCTCCTGCCCACCCAGTCTTGTTTCCTCTATACGTGCTTCTTTAGTCTCCCCAAACGAGATCATATGATTGCGCGGGAGGACCGCAAGCATACTTACATCGACGACGACGACGACTTGTAGTTGTGATGTCTCCCTATACTCTACTCACATAGTAAAAGATCTCACCGATGTGGAGTGTAGATAAAACGGAAATTACATTATTGCTATGCTATCTTTTGTCAGATTTTTCTCTTATCACGTGGCGATCGACCGTTACTTACCAGCGTGGTACAAACATTTTCATTAGGTTTTTAATTGCTGTAAATATTTTATAAACTTGTTTTTCTTAAGAAAAATTAGTGATTTAAAAACTTTTTATAACTTACCCATTCGACGATGTCTGTATTACATTGAAACGAATGAAAACTGCCGGTTTTAGTTTTCACAAAGCGATTCAAATATGATCCCAAATGAACCCTTCGACTGTAGGCGATAAACGCGCGTGCGCCAGTGTGCTTGCTGCTGTCAGTGGAAAAACAAAAACTGACAGCCTGAGCTGTGAGATCGATACTTGTGTTTTGGTTCTGTGAAGCAAACGACGGAACGGACCGACCCGGGGAAAGGCGTATCGTCCCGCGTGTTTGCTCGCCAGTGGACCGACTATTCTTCGCGAACAATCGTTTTGTGCTGTTCGTGCTAATCATCGTCGGATTGGTCGTCAATTTTTTGTGCTTTGGTTTGCTATCAGCGGCGCACTTAAATTTGTTAGATAACCAGACGACGTTTACTTGAACGCGATTCGCGACGATGATTCGCTCAGTTTTGCTTCGGCACGGTGGCAAGTGGTACTGCGGCACAGCAGCATCAGTCGGATCCCGTTTAAGTGCGAACCACCGGACACAGATCAGGGCGATGCATAACAATCCGCTACGGCAGAGTCAGGCGTACGTGAACGGGCGCTGGGTGGGAGCTCGTTCCGGAGCCACGTTCGAGGTGCAGAATCCGGCCAATGGGCAGGTGCTGGGAGTAGTGCCGGATATGACCCGGGACGATGTTCAGCTGGCCATTGACGCGGCGTACGATGCATTCTACGAGAAGGGCTGGCACAATAGCACCGCCAAGGAGAGGGCGGCCCTGCTGAAGGTTGGTGGTTACGGCCGGTGCAGCCGATCAATTGAAGAGCATATTAGTTTCAATTACGGGTGATTGTTGATTTCTCCCCTGTTGTTGTTTTTTTGCTAGAACTGGTACGCCCTCATGGAGAAGAACCGACAGGAGATCGCCAGCATTATGACGGCCGAGTCGGGCAAACCACTGGTAGAATCGCTCGGTGAGATCACCTACGGGAACTCCTTCGTCGAGTGGTTCGCCGAGGAGGCGCGCCGGATCTACGGCGAGATTGTGCCATCGCCCGTCGCTAATCGGCAGATCATGCTTACGCGCAATCCGGTAGGAGTGGCCGGTTTGATCACTCCGTGGAACTTCCCACACGCAATGATCACGCGCAAGGCCGCCGCCGCCATAGCTGCCGGCTGCACGGTCGTTATCAAACCGGCCGAAGACACGCCACTCACGGCACTGGCATTGGCCCGCCTCGCCGAGGAAGCCGGCTTTCCGAAGGGCGTTATCAATGTGATAACGAGCAGCCGAAAGTACGCGCCCGAAATTGGTCAGCTGCTGTGCACGAGCGATAAGGTTGCGGCCATTTCGTTCACCGGTTCGACCGAAGTTGGCAAACTGCTTTACCGGCAGTGCGCCGATGGGGTGAAGCGCATCGGGCTGGAACTTGGCGGTAACGCACCGTTCATTGTGTTCCGCTCGGCTGACCTAGACAAGGCGCTGACCGGCGCCATGAACTCCAAGTTCCGCAACTGCGGTCAAACGTGCATCTCCGCCAACCGGTTCCTCATCGAGGACGAGGTGCACGATGCGTTCGTGAAGCAACTGATCGGGCGCATTGGAAAGTTGGCCATCGGAGACGGCGCCAAGGAGGGCATTCAGATTGGTCCACTCATCAACAAGGCGCAGCTGGACAAGGTCGACCGGTTCGTGCGGGATGCAGTAGAAAAGGGTGCCACGGTGCGATGTGGTGGTCGCGCTCGCCCCGATCTAGGCCCACTCTACTACGAACCAACGGTCGTTACGGACCTCCGGGACAACATGCTGCTGTACAACGAGGAGGTCTTCGGGCCGGTCGTGTCCGTAGTGCGCTTCAAAACCGAAGCGGAAGCGCTTACCATCGCCAACGGAACACGCCGCGGTCTGGCCGGGTACTTCTTCTCCAACGATCTGAACCAGGTGTTCCGAGTGGCGCGCGAACTCGAAACGGGTATGATCGGCATCAACGAGGGGCTCATCTCGGCGACCGAGGCCGCCTTCGGAGGCATCAAGGAGTCGGGTATCGGGCGGGAAGGTTCACGCCACGGTATCGACGAGTACGTCTACATCAAGTATCTTTGCTACGGAAATTTGCAGTAAACGGCATCGGAGTCGCGACGGAAGGTGCCGCCAACCCTCGCTAGTCAAACCCCGATATCGACACACGATATTAAAACGTGCACAAGCCGACGCCATTGCAAAAACTGCATTATGCATTAACGATAACTCCATTTAACGTCTTCCACTCGCTTTGGCCAAGAAATTACCAGTGCTAGAGCTAAGAAACTAAGTGTATATGTAAACCAAACTGTTGTAACCATTCAATGCTATGTGAAATAAAGCAATTAAAATAACAAAAAAAACAACATCTGTTTATTTTACCTTTTATTGAACACGTGCTAAGTTTAAGGTGTGCACATTGCAGTGGACAACCAAATAAAGAATCTCTAGGAAGTTCAGGTGATTCTTTACTTACTTTGTCAGCGATACTAAATTTATTTTCACGATATTTATTTTCCTTTTTGTATAAAAAAAAACAGGAAAATTTAGTATTAATTTAAACTTTTTATTAATACTCCATACTGTGTCTTAACGTGTTCCCTCGTACAGCATCCAAAACATCGATGACAGACTTTTTCGAAAAGTTTGGCTCGATCCTGCGCCAAAAGTCGATGCAGAACGATGAGAGCATCCGGACCAAGCTGGCACCGTTGACGGACGAAAACGAGGAACGGAACCGACCGATCCCACTGAGTGTGGTCTGCCGCCCGTGGCCGAAGCGGAAGACAGCGGCACCGAGACGTTGCTGGACGAAAGTGACTCCGAAGATCAGCAGGAAAAGCAGTCCGAGTTTATCGATGATGTGTTCGGGTGGAATGTAAGTATATGATTGTTGTGGACACTTTCCATTTTTCATTTAGCATAGTTTTAAATTGACGATTGCCAAATCAGACGCCAGGAAGCCTTTGTGAAGCAGCATATGGCGTACAGTTACGGCTCATATAGAAGCATAGCTTTGCTTTTGGACGGAAATATCTCGCTAGCTTCTTCAGTAGCTATTGGTCTAAAAATATGACCATGTGCTATGCTGTCCGGGGGGGTATTTTTTTATAACCAAACATCGAGTAAATTGAGAAAATCGAACAGCACTGCAGTAAGATCGCTCAGTCTATGCCTGCAATTTTGATTTTATTTCATTCACGCAGTGTTGTGTTCCTATAGCGCGTTTATTGTGAAGTGTTTGCATATATTTAATCTTCCTTTGCTCGTCTTCACCCGCTCTAGATCGAGGAGCTGTACGAAGAAATCCTATTCGAAAACCTGCACAACGTCGGCTGTGATGATGAGGAGCTCAACGTGGAATTACTGTTCCCGTACATCCAGGAAGCGTTCAAGATGTCGGACGAAAAGCATCAGGAAATATTGCAGGCAGCGAATAACAAGGAAGCGCCCGAGATTCGTCTGAACGTGGAAATCGTGGAGGCCAAGGACCTCGAACCGAAGGACTCGAACGGTCTGTCCGACCCGTTCGTCACGATGTACATTGCCTCGAATCCGAATCACCGCTACAACACCTCGGTCAAGGCGGCAACGCTCAATCCGGTGTGGGAGGAACACTTTTCACTGTAAGTACCCTAAGTATTGGTCCATATTATGTCGTTCAATGTCTTGTTTTAGAATTTGTTTTCTTTCCATGATGAGAAAGAATAGTGAAGAAAACTCTATGGTTGGAAAGTGGGATTTAATCCGGTGGGATCTTTATGTTGCAAATTTCTTCGTTAATTTTTATTCACATCAATCTCTTTATTCCCCTTAGGCCCATTGCTGAAGACGCAAACGATGCCAACCTCATCGTGGAAGTATGGGACTTCGATCCGGCCGAAACAGTGAAAGAGAAAATGAACAAACTCTTCGACGTGAAAGGCGTCCGTGGGCTCCGGAAGCTTATGAAGGAGATTGCGTCAACCGCATCGAGTGGAAAGCACGACAACGAACTGATCGGTCGAACTAGCATTCCGTTAAAGGTAACTAAAATTTTTCGCCGAAAGCAAGAGCGTGTTACCAATCGTTTACTTTGTGTTTTAGTCCATTCCTGCCTCCGGGATGCTGATGTGGTACAATCTGGACAAGAAGAACAAGGTGCGGCGGCAGGGAACGCTGCGTATCAGACTGAACTTTAGTTCGGAGAAAAACAGTCAGGTGGCGGCTCAGGAGCATCGGCATTTACTCCGCATACTGCTGTTGCACGAGCTGGAATCATCCAAGGTGGCACCGTACTGGTGGTCGGGCAAGTTCACGATCCAGGGTGAGGCGATCCTCACGCAGCACTCGGCCCAGAGCGGACTCTCCTCGACGACGGAAGCATTCATCCAGTGGTCCGTTTTCACCGCCATCCACCATGATCATCCGCTATCGTTCGTACTTTTCGATACGCTGCTCGAGAAGTTGGTCAGTCCGATTCAGACACATGCAGTTTCGGAAGAGGAACTGCGGGGATTCTGGGAGGCCACGAAGAAGCTTCTTCCGTCCTGTTTTTCGGTGGTACGAAAGCTTCGCAAGAAGAACACCGGTGACAAGATGGCCCTGAAGACGCTCGCTGGAGTGTTGAACATCATTGCCAAGGTGTCACTGCTCGAGCCACCGGAAGGAACCGACCTGTTCCCGGTGGAGATGTACCGGTGGATCCGGCGATTGAATCGCACCGAGCCGAATTGCGACATACGCGAGGCACTGGCATGTGCGGTGGTGTCCGGAGCGGAAGACTTTTTCAACGGGATCAAGGAAAGTCATTTCCTGCAGTCGGGATCGGATGAGGATCGGCTGCAGAACTTGATCAAGATCATCCAGCTGGTCCGATCGGACATTCAAAAGTCGATCGAGTACTTCGAAACAACCTTTCAACAGTAAGTATTCAGATTGAAAATTCCCCCTTGGACAGTAGACTTAGATATGTAGTAAACATACATAATTCAAATGTCTAAATCTTTCAGAATCATGCATTTTGCCTACACGAAGGAGCTTTACATTTCGTACGAGCTGAAGCTGGCGGAGCTTATCAAACCTACTGTCGAGGACATTTGTCGGAAGCTGAAGCGCATCCAGCTACCGGATGCCGGTCCGAACCGTGGCAGCAACAGTGGTTTGATTGAGTACGAGGACATCAACATGGGCACCACGCTGTTCGAGCTATACTTGGTTCTGAAGCGCTTCTGTACACTCGGTACAGCGCTCTGTCCGGACGAGAACAATTTTTCGATCAACGAGTATCATTTATGGTTCACGGTCGGTGTAACGCACTGGCTGGACATTGCCGTGTACAAGGCGCTCATACGTATAAAGAAGGCGATAGAGCTGGACAAGCTGCAGCCTGTCGACGAGACGGTGAAGTTCTCGTCTTCGGCCGTGGACGCTCTGGCGATCTTTCATCAAATCAAGATATTCTGGCAGCAGCTAGCCTGGCCGGATGTCGAAGGGGCTTACATCTTTGTGGCAAAAATTGTTGACGTAAGGATGATCACATTTTGAACTTCAGGAGAAGGAACGGACGAAAGTTTTAAAACAGCCTTAAATTTGTTTGCTTTTTTACTTATTAATTGATAGGACATATGTCGATGCTGTGTCTTCTACGCCGATCAAATGTCTGCACGCGTGGAAAACCTGGGCATGGTGGAGAACGCGTACGAGAAAAAGTTCGAGGTAACGCAGGAATGGTGCCTTGCCATTAACAACATAGACTACATCCGCCTGAATCTAAAACCGTTCGCCACCGAACTCGGCGTGGACGAGATCCTGTCCCAACTTGGCGGCGTGCAGAGCAGCCTGGAAGCGGAACGCTGCAAGGAAACGCTCCAGGCCGTACTGGACAACGCGATCGACACGGAGAAGAACAAAATTATCGACCTGGTGGACAAGTTGGCGCGCAAGATGACACCGGCAATGCGTCGATTCCTGGTCGAAGGTGCCGAACTGTTGCAGCAGGACTACAATTCACTCGATCGATTGATGCTGTATATGGAGGAGTCGCTAAGTGTACTGAACGGGGAGCTGAATGAGGTCAACTTTGAGCGTGTGCTTGACGCGATCTGGGCCGAACTGACGACGCTACTATACGATCTTATTCAGAGCAATTTGGACGTAAGTAGATACTGATTGATTCACGTAAATGTTTTGTTTTTTTTTTTTTTTTCTAACATTACTCGATCTCTATGCTTCCAGAAACGACGGCCACCTTCCTTCTTCGCGAACCTACGAGATACGCTCCATCTGATGGTCGCCAACTTTAAGACAGCTGAAAACCGGGAATCGGAAACCGCCGCCGACAAGGAAACGCTGGCCAACATTGAGCGCTTGCTGCAGTTGCACGGATTGGAAACGGCTGATCTCATACATCAGTATTACTTAGATAGGCTAGAGGAGCAGAACGCGAGCGATGCGTCACCTTCGGGCTACGGCATGCTGACGGTGCAGTGTTTCTTCAGGGAGAACGTTCTCGAGCTTGAGATCGTGAATGCACGCAACCTGAAACCGATGGACGGGAATGGTTCGTGCGATCCTTTCGTGCGTGTACACTTTCTGCCGGAGGAGCGTTTCGTAGGGGTGGCCAAACCGAAGACGCAGTGCCACAACAAAACACTGTTTCCCCTGTTTGACGAAAAGTTTGTGGTGTAAGTGCTATTGGTACGGAAATCGGCTAGCGAACGTTCTACAAAAATCTTCTATATCCTCTTTTCAGAACCTTCACCCCTGAACAGCGTTCCATTCCGAATGCACTCATCATGTTCAGCATCAAGGATAAGGATCTGTTCGGTATGTCGAATCAGTATCTAGCCGAGTGCTACCTGAGCTTCAACGATATCGCGGACATTTCGGAGGATACGGGTAAAATCGAACAAAAACATCTCATACTAACGCGACCGCAAAGGATGGGTAAGTGCCGGGAACCAGTGGCCGTTTGTTCAGTTTTTATTAATCCGCACCTTCTCTTTGCAGATATCGATTGCTTGCGGGCCCTCGAGATCCGTCAAGGTGATAAGCAGGCCAAAGATTTCATCAAAAGATTGAAACAGAAAATGAGCCTCTAGTGGACGGACGGACCGAACTCGAGCTCAGCCCAGAGAGGGGACAGTGTATCTTGTTTATTTATATTCGTGGATGTGACAGACTAGAGATCGTGATTTTGAAAAATTCATAAATGTAATGCACGATTCATCGAATGTAAACGAATGCTTCGAATGAATAAAATGCCGAAGAGCCATGCTTTTTGCGTACGATGATTAATTGTTGTGTTTTTTCGCCTCCTACGATGACGATTCAAACAGCGGCTGGATGGCCGGGTAGCGGAATTGGGGGCAAGGTGTGCCACCTTAAGCGATTCGTTCTGTAACTGACCAAAATCTGTTTGATAAACGTCTGCATTATTTTAAATACAATTTAACACTTATTTTTTCACTTATCGTTGATTATCAGAAAAATAAACGCAAAAATAACTATTTTTCAAGCGTTTTAAAAATGATTAAAGATGACGTTACTTTTTTTGTGTTCCGGGGCAAGAGTGCCCCCCGTATGGGGAAGGACGGCCACCTAGGTAAAATTAAAGAATCTAATGGAAAATTGGAAAATCTTAGCAGGTGTGGCCCTTGTATATCAAGGGTAGTTAAATAGAGGGTAAAAGAGTAAGGCGGCGCTCGTTGTTCGCCGCACCGCACGCCGCACCGCATCGCATTGTCAAAAATTGTATGGGATTTTGTTTTTCGACGCCGTTATGTTGGCAACGCAGTTGATTTTGCCGCACCGTCGCAACCGATTCGGTTCAACCGGTTCTACCGGTAGCCGGATAGTCAGATGTGTGTTGATATTGTGATGATATCGTGTTCTGTGTTGATACTGTGATACTGTGTGTTCCGTGTTGATACTGTGATGCCAGACGACGAAGAAAAACTCATTCATTCATTAATTCACTATTGAAAAATTTGGATACTTGCATTCAACGGTCGTATTTCAACCAGTTTGACAGTTGAAATCGCATCGCCGCTGCGGCGAACAACGAGCACCATTGCGATTCGATTGCGGTGCGGCGTGCGGTGCGGCGTGCCGTACGGCGAACAACGAGCGCGCCCTAAATGAGGGCCCTGCCTAGATTCTCGTCTTTCTACCGGTTCACATTTACGCCTGAAGCTATGCAAAGCGCAACACATGCGGTAATTTTGAATCTTTGAACGCTACCGTTTCGCTTAAAAGAACATTACGGTTTAAATTAAATTACGGTTTAAAAATGCAGTGGAGGTTCAATGCAGGTTAATATAGTTTTACATATAGAGTTACCTTGAACATTATACTACACAGGTGCAGACAGCATGAACCAATGAGTTTAGCCGACGAAGCCGAAGATGGTTCGCTACATTTAGAAGATTAACAAAGGAGGTCAAACTATTCCAGTACCGCAGAATTTTTGCTATTCAATCTGCAGAGTAATAACAGCATCCAAAACTCGAGAAGTTCAGTGTTGGTCAAAAGTCACCGACAAAAATGACGCGGAACCGGACGATCCCTCCGAGTAGTCTGGCTCATCCAACCTCCTTCTATCAGCCGAGGCAGAAGACAGGGTCGGATGGAGTGGACAGTACAGTTGTCCTTTCCCGGCCCTCTGAGTGTTAGTTTCAAATATGCTTCGACGCCAGCATATGTTTTTGCCTATTACGTCATATAACGTCTGCGATGTTGGCATGGGATTCTTTTTTCTGTAATTTACTCTCCGTTTGGTCTATAAATACGAGCACGTGCTATGCTGTACGGGGGCTTTTTCATTCCCGTTGCGTACGGTGACACTGATTTCGTTAAGTTGGCAGCATGATCACTCTATTAACCTTGATATTTTCACAAGGTCTCAAGGGTAACGGCTGTTTTTCAGTCGATCCTCTTTTCATAAGGAGGTCTTGCTCTTCCCATCTGCAATGGAATTGGATTTACGTTATTAGATCGGCGTTTCTACTTGTGATGAGTGTTCTCGATTTAAACAGGACTTTTAGGAGTATTTATAGTAAGCATAATATTCATGTTAAAGGCTTTATTTTTTAAATCAAAAACATTTTCTTCTTTCAAGTTTATCAGGTAATCGTAATTGATTTTCGACGTAACGAAACTAAGACCGTTGGAAAGGGTTTAAGTATTAATTTGTTTAATGATATACACCATTATGCTTGCATAGCATGTGCACAACACACCGCAGAAACTGCAGTCCCAATTGAACGTCGATTATTTATTTGCCTGCCCACCCCACTAACGGCCATCGGTTTTTGGGTAAATAAACCAACGTGCCGGCGCGAATGCCTATGCTCGACCCGCGTCTGATCGGTTTCCGTTCTATTTGGAGAACGAACGAACGGTTTGAGCCATGATTGAGGCGTGTGATGGTTTGCTTTTGTTTTAAACATGTTTAAGTGTCCGAATTCCTCCGCCCGGGCGGCGAAGATATATCCAGTCTGGGTTCAACCCCCGGCCAACCCCCAGCCGCTGCGTGAGAGAGAGTCGCGGCTGATGAAGATGAAACCGTTCCCTAACCTACTCCAACATGCAACCCAGACTTGCCGCGACGGATCACTTGGTATGTTGCACTAAGAGGAAAATGGAGTACAACGGGGGATGCCGGAGGATCTCCAACGCCAGCATCGGCACATCGTTAGCCGGCCATGCAAACTAAACCGTTGGCGCGTGGTTCCGTAGCTCGCGGCCAGTCTCAGTACCAGTCGGAGTGCTCGGTTTTTTCCTGCGCAGGTCAGCGCGCTCCTAGCAGAGCGCTTATTTATATCTTCGTCAATGACGAATCGAATCGCATCCGTTCGGAAACGTTGCGTGTGGATCTCCTTTCCTTTGGTTGCGGAGTATTTTTGTTTTGCTTTCTTCTAACTACTTCCTCGGCTCTCCTACTCTCCAAGTCCGGGGTGATTTTACTCTCGGTCTCAGTCTTACCATCCTTTCCGAACCGGGAACCGAGAGCATCATCTTCAAGCTCTGCGAGGATGGACGATTTAATTTAGCTTAGTCCCGAGCAGTACCGCTGTACCCGTGCGGTAAACGACAGCGCGATCGTCCACTCATTCCGAAGTTCCACCACAGGATCCGCATATCCTTGCCATTTCGATCCGGGTCGAGGGTGTTCGTGCGCGTTCCTGGAAAATTATTGTGCCCGTGGAATTGTGGAACTCTTGCGCGAATGCCGATGTAAGCGTGTGCCGTACTGTTGCCCAAAAACCCGATCCCAGTTCAAGCGCGAAATAGATCCGGTCCATTCAAAAAAACCGTCCGCTTCGCGAGTGAGAAATATATTATCATCGTTCCGTTGGCGTTGTTCTGCACGGTGTTATGAAAATAGCTCTAGAATCTAGTGGGAATGTAAAAATAAAATACTCAATTTTTGCGGTGGTGTTCAACCGGTTGTGGCGGCGGTGATCTTGTGCGAAAAAGATACTTCAAAGCATTTGAAAACGAAAAAAAAAATCAAAATAAAACACACACACACACAAATTGGTTGTGCGTTGGAGGTCAATTTACTTGCGTTTTGGTGTGAAAATTATCCTGCGCGACAAACGAGAAATGATCAAATTTAAACCATTATGAGTGTCGGTGAAAACGGTGGCGTGCTGTTGAAAATACATAAGGCGGAAGGTTTGGAGTGCGTGATAGTTTTATGTAATGGTGCTCGATAGTATACGCTCCATTCTACTTGGGGACATCTGTATCTACTCAGCTGATTCATAGTTCTGACCCCCAAGGAAACCGATTCCAAAGGATTGCTTCAACTGTGTAGTTCCGCATTCAAGATTTGAGTCCTTTCAATCCTTTCTAAGCGCGGGGCGAAAACTAAAAACCATCGAATCGAGCAAAAACCATGAGTACCTACTCGTTGCCGCGTCTCCTCAATGGCGGTGGATTAAGTGGCAACAAAAAGTTTAACCTCAAGTTCGGAACGCTCCGTCTGACAAAATCCTTCCGTAGTTTGGATCGCCGGGAGAAACCGATCACCCGTCGGCACTCGGAACGCGAGGGTAGCAGTGCGGGTGCAGTCCGGAGGGCGTCGGAAAATCCCTACAGTGTCGGCGGATCTGGTGCGTCCGCTTCCGGGACGATCCGACCCGGCCGCTTACCGTACCATCCGTTTCGAGGCGTCCGAAAGGAGGAAATCGAACAGCAGGCCAGCAAGATCGTCCATTCGATGACTGTAATTTTGATTTGATTTCTCTTACAAGCTGTGTGTTGTGTTCCTAAGTCCCTGGATTCAGTCCACTCCTTTTGTGTCGTTACGTTTTGGTGACCTGTACCGTATTTAATCTTCCTTCTATCTTCGAAACCCGTCTAGATCGAGGAGCTGTACGAGGAAATTCTGTACGAAAACCTGCACAACATCGGCTGTGAAGATGAGGAGCTCAACTTGGATGTACTGTTCCCGTACATCCAGGAAGCGTTCAAGATGTCGGACGAAAAGCATCAGGAGATATTGCAGGCTGCTCGTAGCAAGAAGCCGCCCGAGATTCGGCTGAACGTGGAAATCGTGGAGGCGAAGGACCTCGAACCGAAGGACTCGAACGGTCTGTCCGACCCGTTCGTCACGATGTACATTGCCTCGAATCCGAATCACCGCTACAACACCTCGGTCAAGGCGGCCACGCTCAATCCGGTGTGGGAGGAACACTTTTCACTGTGAGTACCAATATTCAAAGATGGTGATCGTCATCGGTCTCAGTGTTTGTAGCCGTCGAGGAACGTGCGAAGGACGCCTCCACGTTGCCCTTTTAATAGGTCGACAGAGTGCGAGAAAACGAACCGTTTACGAATTGCATAAAAATCTCACATTCTCACGCCGGCCAAGCTGTGTCGTTAAGATTCTTGTTTACGAGTTGGTTGTTTTTAATGGCGAGAAAGCACGGTGTTGTAAATGAAATTAAATCAGAAAACTTTCTTCTTTGCTCTTTGGAGTAGCATTTTGATTGTTTTGGAACACCTAATCATAAGTTATATGTAAGATGAAGATTTTATAATTTCGTAGAATAACGTTACAGAAGAACCAATAAATTGAAATAGAGGACCCATGATCTTTCCCATGGTTTTTGGAGTGAGTGAGTACCATAATCTTCACCTTACCCAGATATTTAAAAATATTCTTCAAAACTGCCAGTAAGAAGTATTTCTATGGTATATTATGACTAAAAATCTACCTATAGTACTGAGAAATACCTACAAATGTCTAATTACCCTACGAACAAAAATTCCAAGTTCTGAAGTAAAATCTTAAGGAACCTAAGATCATATTTTAAAATGCGTGTAAAAGGTCCGCGTTGCGTTGCTACCTGCGCGTGTAGTTTATATGTAGAGTGTATGTATATGAGAATTATCTCGCGTTCGCTCTGAACTCCACGAATATGTAAAATGCTTCGTTATTCGGTTCCTTCTGAGCTCTGAACTTACCCAGATTCGAGCTCTGATCCGAGCAATTTTGTTAGTCGGGTAATTCACTTTTATGTTATTGATTTTACTCTCCTTAGACCCATCGCTGAAGAAGCAAACGATGCCAACCTCATCGTGGAAGTGTGGGACTTCGATCCGGCCGAAACGGTTAAGGAGAAAATGAACAAACTTTTCGACGTGAAAGGCGTCCGTGGACTGAGGAAGCTTATGAAGGAGATTGCGCTAACCGCATCGACAGGAAAACACGACAACGAACTGATCGGTCGTACTAGCATTCCGTTGAAGGTAAGCGCAACTCATTTAAGCTTAAATATAATGCAAAATGTCCTACCAATCGTTTCATTGTTTGTCTCAGTCCATACCTGCCTCCGGGATGCTGATGTGGTACAATCTGGACAAGAAGAACAAGGTGCGGCGGCAGGGAACGCTGCGTATCAGACTGAACTTCAGTTCGGAGAAAAACAGTCAGGTGGCGGCTCAGGAGCATCGGCATTTACTCCGTATACTGCTGTTGCACGAGCTGGAATCGTCCAAGGTGGCACCGTACTGGTGGTCGGGCAAGTTCACGATCCAGGGCGAGGCGATCCTCACGCAGCATTCGGCTCAGAGTGGACTCTCCTCGACGACGGAAGCGTTCATCCAGTGGTCCGTTTTCACCGCCATCCATCATGATCATCCGCTCTCGTTCGTACTTTTTGACACGCTGCTCGAGAAGCTGGTTACTCCGATCCAGACCCATGCAGTATCGGAAGAGGAGTTGCGGGGCTTCTGGGAGGCCACGAAGAAGCTGCTTCCGTCCTGCTTCACGGTGATACGAAAGCTTCGCAAGAAGAACACCGGTGACAAAACGGCCCTCAAAACGCTCGCTGGAGCGCTGAATATTATCGCCAAGGTGGCATTGCTCGAGCCACCGGAAGGAACCGACCTGTTCCCGGTGGAGATGTACCGGTGGATCCGGCGCATGGATCACACCGAGCCGAACTGGGACATCCGCGAGGCACTGGCGAGTGCGGTGGTGTCCGGAGCGGAGGACTTCTTCCACGGGATCAAGGAAAGCCATTTCCTGCAGTCGGGATCGGACGAGGATCGGCTGCAGAACTTGATCAAAATCATCCAGCTGGTCCGATCGGACATGCAAAAGTCGAACGAGTTCTACGACACAACCTTTCAACAGTAAGCATCCGAACTCTTTCCGTCATCCTTGGGTAATAGACATAGAACTCACATTTCTCGTTCTTTTAGAATCATGCATTTTGCCTACACGAAGGAGCTTTACATTTCATACGAGCTGAAGCTGGCGGAGCTCATCAAACCCACGGTCGAAAACATCTGTCGAAAGCTGAAGCGCATCGAGCTACCGGACGCCGGTCCGATCGGTGGCACCAACGGTGGTTTGATCGATTACGAGGACATCAACATGGGCACGACGCTGTTCGAGCTGTATCTGGTGCTGAAGCGCTTCTGTACACTCGGTACAGCGCTCTGTCCGGACGAGAGCAACTTTGCTATCGACGAATACCATCGGTGGTTCACGATCGGCGTAACGCACTGGCTGGACATTGCTGTCTACAAGGCGCTCATACGTATAAAGAAAGCGATAGAGCTGGACAAGCTGCAGCCTGTCGACGAGACAGTGAAATACTCATCATCGGCCGTCGACACGTTGGCCATCTTCTATCAAATCAAAATATTCTGGCAGCAGCTAGCCTGGCCGGATGTCGAAGGGGCTTACATTTTTGTCGCAAAAATTGTTGACGTAAGGACAAAACAATATTATGAACTTCGGGAAAGAGAAAAAAGTAGTGTCTAAAACCTTTTTTGTTTCTTTGTAATCCTAGGACATTTGCCGTTGTTGTGTCTTCTACGCCGATCAAATGTCTGCACGCGTGGAAACACTCGGTGAGGTAGAGAGCGTGTACGAGAAAAAGTTCGAGGTAACGCAGGAATGGTGCCTCGCCATCAACAACATCGACTACATCCGCCAGAGCCTGAAACCGTTTGCTACCGAACTCGGAGTGGACGACATACTGTCTAAACTTGGCGACGTGCAGAGCAACCTGGAAGCGGAACGCTGTAAGGATACGCTCCGGGCCGTACTGGACAACGCGATCGACACGGAGAAGAACAAGATCCTAGATTTGGTGGAGAAGTTGGCGCGCAAGATGGCCCCTGCGATGCGTCGATTCTTGGTCGAAGGTGCCGAACTGTTGCAGCAGGACTCCAATTCACTCGATCGATTGATGCTGTACATGGAGGAGTCGCTAAGTGTACTGAACGGGGAGCTGAATGAGGTTAACTTTGAGCGTGTGCTTGACGCGATCTGGGCCGAACTGACGACGGTACTATACGATCTTATTCAGAGCAATTTGGACGTAAGTTGATCTTGATTGATTCTTGTAAACGTTGGCTTTTTGCTAACATTACTCGATCTCTATGCTTCCAGAAACGACGGCCACCTTCCTTCTTCGCGAACCTACGAGATACGCTTCACTTGATGGTCGCCAACTTTAAGACAGCTGAAAACCGGGAATCGGAAACCGCCGCCGACAAGGAAACGCTGGCCCACATCGAGCGTCTGCTGCAGTTGCATGGGTACGAAACAACCGATCTCATACACCAGTATTACTTAGATAGGCTTCAGGAGCAGAACCGGAACGATGCGACAGCTTTAACCTACGGCGTGCTGACGGTGCAGTGCTTCTTCAGGGGGAACGTGCTCGAGCTTGAGATCGTAAACGCACGCAACCTGAAACCGATGGATGGCAATGGATTGTGTGATCCGTTTGTACGCGTACACTTCCTGCCGGAGGAACGTTTTATCGGTGTGGCCAAACCAAAAACGCAGTGCCAGAGCAAAACACTGTTCCCACTATTCGACGAGAAGTTTGTGATGTAAGTGTGATCTGAGCGGAGTTAATAGCCTCGAGGTTCTGGATAAGTATCTAACAGAGTCCCTGTTTTAGAACCTTTACCCCTGAACAGCGAGCCATTCCGAATGCGCTCATCATGTTCAGCATCAAGGATAAGGATCTGTTCGGTATGTCGAACCAGTATCTAGCTGAATGCTATCTGGGCTTCAACGACATCGCGGATGTTTCGGAGGACACGGGGAAAATCGAACAGAAGCATCTCGTCCTAACGCGACCATATAGAACGGGTAGGTGCTGTGACCCTTGTGGAAATTAACACCCGTACGCTCAATAATGGTATTATTTAATTTTCATCTTCTCATTGCAGATATCGATTGTCTTCGGGCACTCGAGTTCCGCCAGGGTGATAAGCAGGCCAAAGATTTCATTAAAAAATTGAAACAGAAAATGGGCCAATAATAAACGAGCCAACCGAACTCCACATCAGCGCGAATGTAGTGGAGGGATTGTAGCTAGTGTATTTATATTTAACGAATTAATGCATTGAATAAATGAAAAGCCATGATTTTCTGTGTGTCAAATTTTAATTTCTTGCTGCGGAAAACATGTTTCGAAACGAAACGTTAATGGTATTCATTTCCGTTGTATTTGGAGTCACTAAATCGAATTTCTACACTCCTGAAGTTCAACATTTACCCTAACTCCCCCCTACTCTCCTCCTCTGCAATAAAGCATTAGCGTTGTTTAGGTCAAAACCCGTTAATTATTACTACATACATGCACGACATGCATAACGCAAAGTCTAGCGGGTCGATTTACACCAAATTTTACTAGAAGGTAGCAAGTTTTCCAACGATGTGTTATTTGAACGTCATTTGTTGATACAACATAATATGAGGTAAGCTTACCCCTCCCAAAAGTCTCCCCTCGTAAATTAATGAAAAACGATTATAGTTCAACAGTTATTGATCGAATTTTCACAAAACTTGGTTCAGAACAATCCCCAATTTCAAAAATGGTATAAAAACAAAATGGGTTTCAATTTCAATTTCTTCACATTTGTGGTCTCTAAATCGAAAGGACACTCACCCAATATGAAAATCTTTCGTCAATACCTTTGATAACCTGTTCTACAAAAAATGGTAGGAGATGCTCGGGTTTTAAAAAGGATAATTGTCGTAACAAACTTGCGATTGCCGTTAACTGCCTAATGATGAGATTGTTGATAATTTAATTTAATTAAAAATAATTTAAAAATCATATCAAAGGAAAGCAAAGGGAATCTTGCTTAACGTACACCCATAATTTGAAAGCATTTTATCTTTCATGAAGTAAGTGTAATGGATGCTCGCATACAATTGCCTGTCTTAATAAAGGTTGAAAAAACGTAGGTATCAATTCCGGAGTTCTTATGTGCACCAAATCGATTAGTTGTATACTAAATTCGTAGTGATTTCCTCCTTCGACAACGACCAATTGCGCCAGGAAGGTTAGCAAAACGTTAAAATTGTAAGTTGATCGAAATCTATCACACCAAACTAGGCTGAAGGATAGTAAACGTACTTTCTGACGTACCCATATGAGCATCAAAATCATACGTTGTGGTTCAAAATCGTCAAGAGGAATACACTTTTTAATCAGAAAATTGTTTCTACCCGGATGAAATCGGGTAAATCAGTTAGTAACACATAAAGATCAATACAATTGTAGTTTGTGTTGTAACGATAATTTTAACTACAAGTTTCAGCCCGCCCATACTATTAGTTATGTTGGTTCTATTTTCTTATCTGTAACGACACCAAGATGTTGATCTTCGTACGAGATCAGCTTTCGGGCACCTGGGTCCAGGTCAAATGTCTCTCTGTCGCTCTGTGCTCGTCGTAGTTGCTTACCCGCACGGGAAAAAAAAGAATAGATAAATAGCTGTACACACAGTTTATAGAAGATTAGGTAAAAAAGAATCGTTTGACAAAACGAATATATTCGTATAACGTGT
>KE523938.1:10378-24200 GCA_000441895.2 Anopheles sinensis | reverse complement strand
CTTGTCTCTTTTTACAACCCGCCTTTGTTGGTGGCACCATCAGCTGGTGTTGTATACGACATAACGTGTAACATTGGTTCGAGTAGCAGGTTGAACTTATTTATATTTAAATTTAATAAAATTATATTGCTTTGGGCATCAAGTAAAATTAAATGACATTTGTTTCTATTTGTTGGCCATTTTATTCTATCGATGCCAATATTCATTAAACGCTCTTCTTTATTTTGTGCTCTCATTGAATGATCCTTTGAAATCCAACAAACCTGTTATATCGACCTGTTTTGTATGACTTTTTAAGCGTTTTATTAACAAGGTTATTATGGGATCGAAAAATAAAATAAAAATTGCTCTATTTTGAAAATGTTGACGAGCTCATGTCTCAGTTTACAGCTTTTGGTGTTTTTTTGTGTAATCGTGTGATTGGTTGAGCTTTGTTCTCATTTTCGTTGCCACTTGTCATGAAAAATTTTATGTGTTTTCAGCGGAGTCAATGAAGAAAAAGGCAAACAAAAAATATGATCCGTTGATTGAAAAACGGTTGTTTCGCATTTCAATCAAATTATTTAATTGTTTATTTCTCTTGTGTTTCTGGTCAATACTGTGTGGGTAATTAAACAAAAAATAATCGCCATTTAATGCTTTCATTTTATTTCGGTTACGCTTACTCCCTTCAAGTTTCGTAAGCATTTTCGAAACGGTGTCAGGTTTATTGAATTTGCAAGATTTTCCTTTGTCGTCGGGTCGTTTTTTACGGCTTTTGAAAGCAAACCGCGCCACTTCGCTTCATTCGAGGCATATGCCCACCCTGAAGAAACGGCAAGACAGCAGCGGTGGAAAAAAAGAAACCAAGAAAAGCCGGCTTGGTAGCTTCGGAAAAGCGGATTACGCTGTGGGCACCACCCTTGGCCGCCGGTATAGTTTCGTTCCGAAAGGGGAGGGAGAAAAACTAGCAAAAACTGGGTGTGTGCGTGGTTTCGTCGGTGGGCACGACACACCACGCACCGTGGCCCATTTAATTTTTGCTACATCGATTGAAAATCCACCGCAGCAGAAGTGACCGCACTAAATTGCCAAGTGCCTTTTGGATGTAAGAGTGTGTCCAGTTCGAAAAAAGCGGCCCTGGGCGGAGATGCGCTGCGCTCGTCTACCGATGAAGTATCTGGTGGGGCGGATCCATCCAATTTCCTAATCCAAACCGCTTGGCCTCGCGAGCCTACGTCTTGTGTATGTTTGTGCATTTTTATTGCACTTCTGCACGCCCGGCGAGAGCAAGAGCGCTGCTCCACACGCCGGTGGTTTACCATTGAAAGTTGATACCATTGATAAAATGGAGCGCGTGGCGCCTCCAAAACGGATTGGGTAATAGTCTATACCCCCCTCCACTGGGGAGACCAGTACTTCGCTGTCGAGCACTTTTATGGCCTCTAAGTATGAATGGGCCGTCTTCGTCTTCGGAGCGACCAATGGATAGTTTCCTAATCAGCCATCGTGGGCTTCATGGATCCGACGCTTTGGTAACTTATTGAACTGCCACATTTTATGGGAATTTGAATTGGGCTGCTATGGAAATTTTGTTATTTAACAAATATTTCATAATTGTTTTATACGAAATAACTGAACAAGGAAAAAATATCGATACTGTAAGTCAGATGTGTCAAACTCATTTACATTGGCGGGCCGCATTTATACATTTGCAATGATTCGCGGGCCGCATTTATACATTTCCGATGATTCGCGGGCCGCAAAGTTCAATTCTTAAAATTAAACAAAAATTAATCAAAAAATCAATCTCAATAAATTGTCGCGGGCCAAAGACTAAAAGGGCCGCATGTGGCCCGCGAGCCGCCAGTTTGACATACCTGCTGTAAGTAATAATGAAGAGGGATTGCAAACACCTTTTATTCACGATAGCCTCGATCATTAAGCATAATAAATATTGCGAGCTATTTTAATTTACCTGCACAATATTGATTATGGTATAATATTACCAAACCTACCAAGAGAAGGGTAAATAAAGTAAAATATTATTTCCAGTGAAGTTTCTTTTTCCCGTAGGCTGTTAATTATTTCGTTTTCGACCTATAACTGAAAAGCCCAACAAGGATTTCTTTTTAATTAGCTCCTCACCTTCTCTTCTCTTCGCTTCTCCCTAACGTACACCATAGGTTGGCCGATCATCTGAATCACCAATAGATTTCGTCGTAATGGATACGCTACCCGGCGACAAAAAGGACGCCAAGGTACTGCAGAGCACGATTTCGCGATTCGCCTGCCGGATTCTGGTGGATCGGACCGATGGCAACAAGGCACGGATATACGCAGCGGGCTTCGACTCCAGCAGAAACATATTTCTCGGGGTAAGCAGTGGGTGCAACTGTCTGTTTTAATGTTTTTTTTTATCTATTTTTAGGCGGTTGTTAAATTTACTGTTGGCTTAAGCCAATGTTCGGATATTTATATGTTATTCAGTTCAGTTCGGTGGTCCGAATGGTTTCGGGGTTTCAATTGAAAAAGGCACATTGCAAAGATGAGCTGTTTGGCAGATAAATAATGCAACGATAAAGAGTTCAAGTAAATTTTATTGGTATTATTCGCCAATTTAGAGAAAAGTTAACTACCCATGAAGAGCAATTCGTTTCCTGTCCATCGTCAAACAAGAAATGAATTTTCTTCTCTCTGGCATTTGCTTGTTCTCCTCGGGCACTTTAAAGAAATCTGACCTTCAGGAAACTACACAGCAATTCACCGAAGATAGACTAAATTTCACACGTACCATTTTCCGGGGACTGATACCGTTGCGTGTATGGTATTTTCGCCCACAATCATAAATTTTAGCATTGGGATGCCGTGGTTGACGGTGGGAGTTATGACGTCTCGGCCAGAACGATAAAACCAGCTGATTTGGTACCATAACATATTTTATTCCCTCATTTACCATCCAGGGGAAAAGAAGGAGTATAGCACCTGTGCTGGGCTTTCGTTTTTACGACGTTATGCATCGCGCGTTCCCCCCTCTCGTTAGTGTGATGGAAGATGCAGAAAAGTGGGAATTGACTATTCAGCTCGACTTTATCAGTAGCGAAAAGCGGCGTGTTGCGTCGCCATCATTTGTATAATTTTTGGCCCGCGAGTAAAAGGCAGGTGCCTTGGCTGTTTTCCGTTGCTGCTCGTTAGTTGTTACGTTTGCTGCGATCAGAAGAAGAAAGCAACCGGGGTCGTCCGGTCTGGCCGAAAGACACTGGGGAAATGTGTTGGAGCATCAACACTTCCGTGGCCCAGTTAATGGATGACAGCAGCCAGCACACAATGCCGAAACGACGGCGGACTATGGTCGGCGCTGTGGAAAACGAGCGAAAAACTAAAAGTAATGACAATAATAACCGATCGGCCTCCAAAATGCGCGACGTGAAAGGAAAACTTTCTTATGTCACCGTGGACGCGGATATGGTGTAAACTTGTAGCATGTGTGCACGACCGGTTTTTGCTGTAATCGATCCGATCGTGTGCTGCTTGTGTGTACGAGCAGATGAACCAATCGAAAATGAAAGACGACAGCTCAGTGAGATTACGCCAAACGGGTTGCTGAAGGAGAAGTCATGTGTGGTGTCGCCAAACGGATGTGATTCAATGGATGGAGCTTACGCGGGTGGTGAATGGTTTTGCTGGCATAACGTACGCCTTATAGCTTTTCCAAGGCCTGACGGAAACCGGCTGTAGGGAAGAAAAGCTGTAAGCTAAAGGCGATCATCGAATGGATCCTGGAAAGGACAGTTTCACCATGATCTTGCCGGTAAAATCCATACACGCATGAGACCACCGACCTGCTGGGGCGCCAAACGGAAACGAGTTAAACAGGTTGGAAGATGTATGCGCATGTGCGAGTTTGCTACGACCGGTCACTATTTCGTGGCCACGATCATTATCATCAAACAACATGATCGGCCGGTCCTCGTCATCATGCGGGGCAAAGTGGTTGTGCGACGCGCGCCGATCGTGCCTCGAATCTATTCCCTTTCAAAGGTGTTTCATTTGATGGCTCTTTCAGCGTTTGCCTTTTGCTGCCAAAATCGGAAGAGAAATAGGAGTGCGTGAATGTTGCCGTTGTGTGTTTTTTTTGTTTTAATTCGCCACTAACGCTAGATCCCGTTGGTAATGATAATGAAAGACGACCGGCTTGCTTACCGTCAACTGGCGGGTTGAGTTTTAGAAAGGCCTCGGCGTTAAGGTGTTTGAACCGCAATGGATGGAATGGCGGGAGATTTTCGGCGATCGTGCCAGTTGTTGAATGATCATAAAATAAAGGAAGCCGGACCTAGAGGAAGTCAACAATAAATGGTTAACTTTAAAACAAAAATGTGTAAAATACGCTGGTTCTAAAGATGATTGTTTTACTGCGCTGGACATAAGCTGCATGCGGATGTTTAGTCACTTATTTATCGCTGGATGTACAGAACGTTCGAACGTGACTTGATTGCATTATCCACTTATATGAATCTCGCGAGTCGCACTGGTCCAAACACTTTTACGACACACAATAAGAGGTATTCCATGCGACAAATCGATAGGAAATTCGTTAAAAAATTACCATTAATCGTTACCAAAAATTCTAAAAGAATTGCGTTTTAATTGCGGTTCATTGTACAAATTGTTATCGGAAAGCTCGTTCGTTCGTTAATTCATACATTTTCTTTCCACTATCTTTTGACCTGTAAGGATTTTTGTTTTACCTTTGAGGGTGTTTTAAAATAGGAATTTGAATTGTTCTACGAACGTTGGAAACCGCTTGTTTAAAAGTGTTTTCTATCTAATGAAATGTAAACATAACACAATCTTAGTCTCTCGCATTTTTTGCACGTCTAAAGAGTTGCTAACAAAATGTGTGGATTTTTCTGTCATTTGATTTAGAATCTTGTCATCGCCCTTATCTTATTTTTTTACTATCAGGGACTAAATAAAATTCTTTAAATATGCATTGTAAATGTTGCTAAATATTGTACCCTTCTCAGCAGAAATGTGTAGTTTTCTGGACAAATAATTCATTTTTCAGCTTCAAATCGTAAATACGGTTTGAAAAAAAAGGGCAAAATAAAACGAATCAGTTGTTTCAACACAATAATTTATCGTAATAAAATCATTGACATTGCCCCCGACACCACCACAATTTGCATATGGTCTAACTCCAAGCGCAACGTAAACTTGCCAAAGGTCAAAGACGTGTCACACCGGAAGACAGAAGGGCGGGTGATGTGCTTGACAGTCCAATCCCATGGTAAAAGCGGGGTTTTTTTTTGGTGTAATCGTTCCGGTGTGTCGGCGTTTCCGTTAGTTGCGTGAGTTAACCGAGCGACGGTGGGTGAAATGAGTCACAGAGTGTACGTTCCTGTTCACCTTTCAGACGATGAAGTTAGGCTGCGGGATGCATTGATATGCAAATACTTTCATTATCACTGCCAGCGCGTCATCGGACTGTCGGCCGACCGTACCGGAAATGCGAAACAACCGCCTCTGTTTTGTAGGGTGAGGCGGTTTTTTTGTGTTTGTTTTGTGGGTTACAGTTAAAGTTAGTCGGCAATCGAATTGGCACAACACAGCCGCCGGTAACCGTTTCTGATCTGAGATTGTCGGTGGCCCAGTTTGAGCTGGAATAGATTTACAGCATGGGAGGAATGCATGGGAAAAAGACAAACCCACCATCCGGGACGGAGTTGACTCATGAATCCATGAGTGCTGGGATGAACGGACAAGAATGACTGTTGACTAACGCTAATCAACCGGTTTTCTAGGTTTGAACTTTCGTGTGGTAGTTCGCCTAACCCATCGGATGTTCCGAGTGCGGCGCGAAAAAGCTCGACATTCTAGTTGTACTTTATTTGGCCATTTGGAAAGAAAAATTCCTTTCCTTCTGTATGGAATGTTTTTCCCTTGCGGCGATAGGAGAAGGTGTGGAATGTTAAGTGTTAATAAATTAAGCTTCTTTGTAGCAGTATTCGACGTTGCATATATCCGTTCTTTTTTAGTTCAGTCGTAAGGTGTTCCGGGTTTTGTAGCTAGTAAAAACGAAATCCGGTGCAAAAGAAAAAGAGTTCGTTTACATTTTGGTGAAAAATGTTCCAGCTGGGTGAAAGTTAGTGTAGTCACCCATTGAGAGTATAGTTAGTGTTTCTTTTTGGAGGCAAAGAAACATTGCTCGGTCAAATTCGCACCAGGGCTCGCCAATCGTTGCATGTGATCTACCAGATCCGTCCTACCGCTGTTCGCAGGGATTAGTAATGCCTTTTCTGCTGCTCCAGTTACGCTGTCCCGGTAGGTCCGGTATTTGCCGACATGTTTTATGGGCTTAATGGCGATTTGTTGCAAGTCTCGGAAGCAAACTTTCTTTTTTTCTGCAAGCTTCTTTTACTTTACTACTCTCGGGCCGTACCTTTGGGTGTCGCCCAATTAGCTTTGTGACAATGTTAAATAAATATTTCCATCAAGTGTAGCTAAATGCGTACTCCCCGTCCGTAAAGGCTGACTCCCGGTGAAGCCCCGGACAGCTCGTTCGCCTAACGGAAACAGTACTGCGCAGTACTGGTTGGTAGGTTCCTTTATCTCCATCGTCACGACAAAAACAGGCACGAGACAGGAATATTGGTGGCGAATCCCTGAGTCCCTCTATATGGTTTACCATTTTCGTCGTCGTCGTCGTTGTCATCGCCGTTGTTGCCGTTCTGCAATAATAATAACAAGAGTGACGGCGCAACAGCCAAACCGACCCGGCCCGGGTGTTGTTGTGGCTGGGACGCTTGATCACGTACCATCGAGTGGTACAAATAATGCGCGGATTTTCGATTTCGCTGAAATTGGAAAGGAAACGGAACGCCGTAACCGGCGGCTCTGGGTACTTCTACGAAAATCTTTCTTTGTGCCGCAGCGGAGTGTGGCAGTTCCACGTGCCCATGGAAGCTGGCTGCGTAATAAACTTGCAAATTACTTTGGCGCAATTTTGGGTTCGTTCTTCTGTCTCTGGTTTTAGTGATGTACGGCTGAGGTTTGTTTTGATTTTGATTTCCCTCGGCTTATGGTTTCGAGGATCGGTTGTTATGGTTTCGAGGATGACTAACGAAAAAATTATTGAAACACTGAACATGTATTAACATCCTCTCAGTTTTGCCCAGTTGGGCATTTTTTTTCGCCCGTTTTGTTTCTTTTTTCGTTATGCGACGTTGATTCGAAGTGCATCCGCTTCAAAACCACTTTATTACATGTTTGTATATTTGCATTCATGTATGTGATACTAATCAATGCTATTGAACTCATATCTGAAACAATATTGACCTAAACACAACAAATCTAAAAAAACACTGAGACAGTGAAGGGGTTAACTTGTCTTAAATTGCAATTATTATAACATGCGATAAGAGAAAGAGTTAATGTTTCTATCTTGAATTAATGATCATTCTTCCGAACACAGGAAAAGGCAACCAAATGGCAGGACAAAGTCGAAATCGATGGTCTCACAACGAACGGCGTGCTGATTATGCATCCCAAGGGCGAGTTCTGCGGTGGCAATGCGGACCGTGGCCAGTGGCGCGAGACGTCGGTCGGCGGTGACGTGTTCAGCTTGCGGGAGTGCCGCTCGGCACAGCAGAAGGGCCAGCAGGTGTACGACGAAACCAACGTCCTGCAGGACGGCACACTGATCGATCTCTGCGGCGCGACGCTGCTATGGCGTTCGGCCGAAGGTTTAGGGCATTCGCCGGTAAGTGTCTCGGGGCCGCCTTTGGAACTTGCCTCACGACTAACCTCTGCTCTGCTTCTCCCTTTCCAGACAAAGAAAGATCTTGAAAAGCTAGTAGACGAAATCAATGCCGGCCGGCCGCAGTGTCCGGTCGGTCTCAACACATTAGTTATTCCTAGAAAAGTGTCATTGGGTGATCACGTCAATCAGCCTTACGTCTATCTCAACTGTGGTCATGTTCAAGGTAAGCTTTCTTCTCCAGGCCCTCGGTTTTTGCGCTCCAAAAGATGCATAATTCCTTCTGCTATCCCATTCAAACAGGTCAGCACGGTTGGGGTCAGGACAAAAATACCAATGCCCGTCGGTGTCCGATGTGTCTGGAGGTGGGCCCCGTCGTCACGCTCTGCATGGGAGTGGAGCCTGCATTTTACGTCGACTGCGGTCCTCCGACGTACGCATTTAACCCGTGTGGTCATATGGCCACGGAGAAGACGGTCAAGTGAGTAGGGAATGATATCTTCTCTCGATGGCTAGCTTATAACCGATGACCCTTTTTCTTTTCTCTCTCCGATTTTGCAGGTACTGGGCAAATGTCGATATACCTCACGGTACCAACGGTTTCCAGTCGGTTTGCCCGTTCTGTGCGACCCCGTTAGTCGGTGCTCCCGGTTCCGGTTACATAAGGTTGATTTTCCAGGACAATTTAGATTAATTTCGTCCGCATCGCCGTTGTCGTCGTCGTCGTCGTCATCTCGCCGTCGTCATTACTGTTCGGTGTCTGCTAGGTCATGTTTAGTTTTTTTGTTGTTCGTGCTAAGTTTTGCGCATCGCTTTACCCGAGAAAGGGAAAGTAATCCTGCCTTATGGAAAGCTTATTTTAGTCTCGCCTTTTGGTAAAAACACTGAAAACGGTGGCGCACCTCCAAAGTCGTCGTTGTCGCTATTTTCGCGTTCCTCATTCTTGAATTCTACTTTGGGACTTCTATGGCGAACGCGAGAATATGCCCATCAAGTGCACTAAAACCTGGTTTAGGGATCGTCATTACCAATTGTATCGATCACGAAGAAATCCTTCAGAAGTTGTAATTTGAACATCTTCGAAGTGATTGAGGAACCGCAAAAAAACGCTTGTTGAAACCGTTTTCGTTCGAAACGAGTTTCATTAAAAGTCTCCTAGAGGGCGCTGCGCGATCCGATCTGCACATTGAAATCTTTCGATAGTGAAATATTTCGCGTTTGAGATCGTTTTTGAAATGGTACTGATGGTTTTGTTTGATACGTTAGATAGTTTAAGTTTTTAAAGGATTTTTTTTTATCTTTGTTTATCTTATGTCAGCACTGGGCGAAGCGTGAATTTTTCAACAGCATCAAACTAGCTCGTGTGAAGGTCATGAACATTGTTACAGCTGACGGGCGCGCTGGTCGAGTCAGTTGCATGTCGAATGAGTGTGTGTAAAATAAAAGAGTAAATTTTAGTGAATTCTTAGACCAACCGTTTCAGTGATTGCTTTTGGTGGCAGCATATATTCTTCAGCCGTCGAGAAGTGCAGTTCATTTATATTACTGTTCGTTCAAAGCGAGATCACGCGGCATCGAAAGTGTATTAACGGTACCAAACGAACCGGACGGTGTGCGATTTGGTGAAAAGGCGAGCAATTTGTTACGGTTTTTATTTCAATGTATCGCCTTGTGTAGTTTAAATTAAATTCTCTCTGTAGCTCGCAGTAAGATATATGGAAGAATTCGTAACGTGCTCGCGTTCTATTGCGTTAGTTATATGAGAAAAGCAAAGCGAGAACAATACAGCAACAAAACAAAGGAAAGCAAAAGGCTAAAATGGGACCGGGGGGAAAGGTACGCCAGCCACTGCTTAAAGGTACGACGTGTCCCGCTAAATCCCGACTTCTTTTATAGTGCAGGCAGACATAGGCAGAATAAGGAAAACGTTGATCGTTGGTCCCGTGGATGTAACGACTTCATCATTTCGATCGGTTAGCTTTAGAGTAAATGTTAATGTATTTTGCTTGCAGATATGGTATATTTTGTGTTTATTTTTATCTCTTAAAAATAAGGGCCCGTAGTTTGTAGTGCATCGGGTCTAGTTTATACCCAACCGGATCGTTTCATGCAGCTATAGCTAGTTTTCATTCGTACATTTTAAATCGACACGAGAAAAAAGAAACGAAAGAGTGTTTACCCTCTCCGTCGTTCTATTTCATATTCATTTCGTTTTTCACTAGTTTAGCTCTGTTTCGTCATCGTTCAATGCTTTACAATAAGATGTCCTGAATGGTTGTTTCTGTGGCAAAAAATGGAGCGGAGCGAAAATACCCCTTGGTTATAAGTTTTCATTTAAAAAAAATATTGCTACCGCATGAATCCGGGTTGCAGAAGTCTGTGGCGAGCGAATGTGAAATGAATTTACGAGTGATTGAACAAAGTTTAAACTTAAAAAACGCAGAGGGAAACGACACGGGACGAATAGAAATTAGTGAAATATGTTCTAAAGCCGTTTCTGCAAGCAGCTATTGCTTCTCTTTCTCGATGGAACGTTTCCGAGGGCGAATCGAAAAGTATGGAGTTGGGTGGCATCGGCAAAAAAAACAAAAAAAACGAGAAAGATTGAAGAAAACTTCAGCAAAACACAAATGACACCCCGTTGTCGAATGATCGTGTATATACAGTAATGATAAGAGAAGTGCATAAAATAAATAGATGAAATAAGCGTGTGTGATGTACGCGTGGTGAAAAATAGAATTTGAATATGAGTTCTGGAATACCGTTGAGAAAGGAATGGGGATTCGTTTTTCGTTTCAGCTAATTTTATTCAGAATTGGAAAAAAGGTTTGTAATAAAGTACTAAAGGATGCCAAGGTCGAAAAAAGCTTTATCAAATATTCAACAAAAATGGTAAAAAATGTGCTAATGGTACAAATTCTTAGGTATAGATGATCAAGTGTCATAGCAGCGTTTCGTTTGAAAAACGGTTTGAACACTAATTTATCTTCCCAAATCGCTCGTAGAGACTATCGGATGAAAACACCCCGCTCCATGTATCTTTCGAGCGCAATAACAATCCCACTGTTAGTGAACATACAATTCCCGTTTGCCAGTCACCAAACCCAAGCATGAAAAACCGTGTTTGCTATCCCTAAATATCACTTCGCACTTTTCTCCCAGCACTCTACCTTACCGATTCGTTTGGGAGAAGTGCAAACATTTTAATTGTCTCTCCGGCTTCCGGCAAACCCTTCCACCGCGTTATGCCGCACAGGAATCCCATTTGCGGAACAGTTGTCACCGTGTCACGCTGTCAGCGCGAACATTTCATCCTCGAATTTGGGCACCACGTAATTCGCGGGCGAACGACGTTACACGTTACCGGTTTCGCTAACATCCAGACAAACGGTGCGATATTCAGTTCATTCTTAGATGTGGAACAAATCGCTCATCTGCCGCCACACGGTAGGAAGTGTCATTTTTCAACCAATTTAATGTTTTTCAACTCTTCAATGTCGGTACGGTGATGCAAGCAAAACTCCTCCACTGAGGAGAATTACCGCTGGAACAGGGAATTCCACGTCGATTTGTGGTAGTATCTGGTGCTTCTCATCGGGCGGCGGAACCTGCTGGAATCGTGTCGGATGTTTAAGCGCGCTCCCACCAACGACTTGATCTTCGTTATCATCGCGGATGGCCATAATTTTTAATTTATTAAACCCGCCTTGTGCGTGTCCCTTCGACTGCTGGTTCCTCCGTCTGTGGGAAAATGGAAGCTGCCGCCTGCCCCGGAAAAAAAGAAGAGGTTATCCGGAGAGGAGAGGGTATCTTCGCTAGCTTCCTGCCGCTTGGGAAGGGAGCTGAAGCTTTTCGCTTCAGTTTGCTCGGTGAAATATTGAGCTTCCAAGGTATTGCCAGAGGAAAGAAATAAGGACCGGTTTGAGCAAACGGAATACTGCGGCGGAACCGGGATGGTGAACGGAAAGGTTTGAATAAAGAACGCGCCCGGCTTCTTAGAGCGTACTATATCCATCTCTTCGTTTGCATGCATTTTTCATCGATGACATTCGGTTCGGCGCCGCGGATAAGGGGCTGGATTCTTCATTCTGTTCGTCGCTTCACGCTGGAAGAGGAAAAGGAAAGTAAAGCAGAGGTGTTGGAGGGGTAGAAAATGAACAAATAGAACCTTCTTTTTTTCGCGACAGTGTATCTTCGCATCCGGGCGAGTCCTATTATCATTACATTATGTTAGGTACTGTTCGTTTGGTTAGTAGATATGAAGTAGCACATAATTTTAACGATTTGCAATTAATACCAAAATCGTGTGAATTTACCTGGACGAGATGATATTTGGGGAAAAATACCGCCAATTTTCACACACCGATTATTTACATCTCTTTTACACCGAAAACTACCAAAACTGTTATCGAAATAGGCTGAATACACACAGTAGCCTGGATGAATACCTTTAAAAGGAGCACACCTCGAAGACTGAAGTTAGTCTATCAAGAACCCGTCAACGTTAAACACTTTAATAAAGCTGAGTTAATATAACGTTACTGAACAACTCTGCAATAAAAACGACAGTTAAACTATCACGCATGATTTCAAATTTTGGGGACCAATCAGAAATGTTCCATTTGTTTATATATTTAAAAATTAAATAATACAGCAAAAAAAGAACGGTCAGACTGTTATACTGCCAAAGGAAGATTATATTTAATCTTTTAATGCAAAGACTCTCGGTACGCCAACTAAGAAGCAGATAGAGACAGGGAACGCTCACGATCTTCTCAGTTCCACCAAGTGATCTGCAAATGCAGACGCAACTTTTTAGGCCTTTACTATAATCGTTAAAAGAAACAATTTCGAAAAGGAAGGAATCGAGGTGATTTTCTAGTAAAATTAAGACTGTTTTATGAAGAGGAAAAAATTGTTCCCCGCAGTTTATTTCACTGTCTTTTTTAAAATTATCTAGCAGTGTTAATATAACCTGATTTCTAGTCGATTTCAGATTTAAAATTCATTATTTTAGTACATTGCGTAACAATTTACTTAATGCGGTCAGTAACATAAGGTAACTTGAATTACGGAAAGCTGACAAACTGCTTTCTAATATTCTCATGAGGGCTGTATTGTATGTTTGAAGTTTATGAAGCTGAGATGATTTCAAGATGGATAATTTGTAGGATGGATCGTTTTAAACGTGTTCTGGAAAATTAGAGTCTCAATTTACTGTACGAACGTGATCGTAACGTTTATCCAATGGTATTTTCGAACTAATTCGTTTGTCACCATACGTGCAATGAAATCCAGACTAAAGGGAAGCAACAATATTTAATAAATTATATCACAGTATTTTACTACAATTTAAACATTAATTTTTTAAAGTGTCAATACCTTCAACCAATTCACAATAAGAAATGAATATCACTAAATCGTCAAATTATTGCTCGAACTAAAGCAAAGCGATAGAATTCAAATAAAAAATAAATTGATTTTAAATCCAGGATAAGAAAATAAGAACATGAAATAAATCGGTGACATCGTAGGTACTAGCATAAGATGCGGGCATTTCGGATAAAACAAAGTTTTTGTATGTAAATGAATGACAGTCGCTTGGATGATGGTCGGATCGTCAACTAAGAATAAAAAAAATAATTAAAATTGTCGAGAAATTCTAAAAAAAAATAAATAAATGAAATGTCCGCTTGATTGTTCTAGCTAATATCACTGTGCAGCACTTCGACGATGGAGACGCCTAGTCTCTCATGAGTAAAAAGAAAATATGAATAACGTAAGAATTCGTATCTCTCGGAGAATATTTAAAGCACAATATAGTATGTTATGTTATGCATAACATGGTGAATATGATGGTGAACATTTTACACTCATATACGGTCATCTGTTGGTTCGTTTGGAACTTGTGATTTTTAATATTGTATAAATCAATTTAAGTCTTTATTAGAAAGCTTTAGCTTCTACCTTTTTTTAGCTTTTACCTTAGACATATGCCTTTCTTGGGAAGTTCGAAAGAGAGAAATTAGTTTAGTTTACGATATACGAAAGTGGATTTTCGGACAGTTGAGTGAAATGGTAAGC
>KE523931.1:35545-54621 GCA_000441895.2 Anopheles sinensis | reverse complement strand
GAATATGTTGCAATAAATGCTTGGTGGGACCACCACTTGCTTTGCTTGCATTAATTGCCTACAAGGGCATAGGCATGATTTCTACCAGTTTTTTTTTCGAATGATGCTGGAAATTTGGACCATTTTCTATAATATTTCTATAGAGGACTACTAAGATAAGAACTTTTTGGAAATGTTAAGTGCTCATTAGATAGAATACAAGTTTATCTATAATATGTCGTTTAAATGTTTGACCTAGGTAACGTATTCGCTGAGATAACCAGCCTTAAATGTGAAATTGGTGACAGTACGGATACTTTATTGATAGACTGTAGTATGATTATTAAATTCAGCTAAGTCAAACTAAAGCCAAATCCATAATAACCAGTCTGATTGGTTATTTCAAAACAATGTGGGTTTACCAAGGTGTCAAAGTAGTTAATCCATAAAATGAACAACCGCAAATTTAACAAAAGAAAATGTTTTAGATATAAAATATATTAAAATTTACCACAAAAAGATATCAATATGACTTCGACAAAAATGAATCCATAATATATCAAAACAATAGCGAAGAGCGCAATGGTATCAAAGATAGGTTCTGGTTGGAGATCTTACCGATCATTCCGTTGGTCCGTTTCAGCTGATGTAAAATTAGAACTTACTTTTTTCAGTTTCTGCATTGCACCACGCTGGAGCCCTTGTTGGGTTTGCTCAGTGTGTCTATTTTGGGAACTTTGATGGTTTCTCCCTTTGTTCGACCTCATAAAGGTAATTATGGTTTACTTGCAATCGAATTGTTACATTCGTCTAACAATTCGATTGTATTCGATTGTGTTCGAAATAATTTCTTTCGCAAAGACATTCGGTTACCGAGACATTCTTTTTCTTGCCATTCTGTTATGACATCGCAACCGGTAGAGGAAGCAGCTCATTTGACAAATGACATCGCGAGACCTGCGCGCCGACCTCGTTCGAAGCAGAAAGAAAAACCGGTGCACACAAACCGGTACCCGGTGCAATTGGCCAGTGAAAGTGCAGTGCCGGAGTGCAGCGGTGGACCAACGGACAGGTAGTTGAGCTCACTTTTCTTCTTGCTTCTTCGAGTGTGTGTGTGTTATGTGATGTCGCGAGTCGGCGGAAGGCAAAGTCAAATATTTACCGGAAGAAGCAGCCAGAGTGAGGGCAGATATACGGGAAGAGAGATAGAGAGAGGGGGAGTAGTGCCAGCCGGGATGACAAATTAGTTGAATAATATGCAAATGCAGGCTGGCGTCAAGCGACGAGGACGGCGACAGTGATGCGGATCAGTTGGTCTCTTCGGCGCTCGCTATCATTATAGGATCGTTACTTCATCCTCCAGCGTGTCTCGTATACGAGGCTTCGCGTGTCTATAGGCCGTGGTTCAGGAATGGGTTCATTGCGCCACGCTAAGACGTTCACTCGTCTGTCGCCCGTCATTGCGCAAGTCGGCGTCCGTGCTGCGGTTGCGTATAGACGGCTCGGTGCGTGCGCCCTCTGGTCGGCCGGTGTTGAGGAAGTAATTGGCTGACCTTCAACTTGCGATCTGGTTATCGGGAGACGGTCGCCACTCCGCTTAATCTTCGACTTCTGGCGCTCGAGAGCGGTGTCAGATTTTGCGCTTGTTTTAACGCAAGCTGAGGGTTTCTTCGCAGGCTCATCTTAACGAAGGGTCCGGTTCGGCTTTCCGTTCGGAGACTTTTTTTTAACTGATAAATCATGTGTGTGTTTTCTTCTTTATTTAATAATCGTCCACATCCCAAGCGTTCGCTTCGGCGGATTTCCTAGAAAGCCAACCCGAAGCATGTGTGTTCCGTGCAACAACCGGGACGCATTAATTGAGCTGCTCCATGCACCTCTGAGGTTCTTATTTGCTTCGCCAACACTGCGCAACGTCCGTCACCAGCTTAGCGCGTTGTGGCACAAGCTCCGTTCAACTTCCTTTCACAGAATACCTGCGCATGATCCTGCGTGTAACGACAATCGTGGAGCTCGTTTTAATCGCTCCGAAGTCGATTTCTTGTTCCTGATTGTTCGATCATTAAAGACGACGTCGTATCGATGCCTTCAGGCAGGGATCGGTGTTTTGATTCATGTTACGAATCGTCGAACGATTGTTCTTTGACAATTAATATTTTTATTATTAATATTACTACCGAACGACCATTACATGCGCGAGGATTGGTAATGAAAATCATGCCAATCACTGTTTTATGAGTCGTTCTGATGTTGGTTGGCATACGCTGTAATGTTCTTCTAGTAATCGAGCGTAATTTTAAACATGTTTTTAATTTCACATCTTCAGCGTGGGTTTATTAATTTACCTTTGATTTAAGTTAATCAATTATACCATGTGAAGTATTAAGTAGCAGCTTCAAAATGAGGATATCGTAAAGAAATTCCATCTTTTGGTAGTCTTAAAATAATGATTTCATAAAACAAAATGTGAGCTTTAAGCAAAAGTGTGCACTCATCTTGGCAAATCGGAGGAATTTTAAATTTGACACCATGCGTCCCGTGACGTGGGATGGATGGATGACTGGCTGGATGCATATTAGATGATCAGCTCACTGATTGACAGTGACGTCGTCGGAGACGTTCGGGGCTTTCGCGTGTGTGTCTGCGCAGGGATGCAAAATCGAATAAAATCCCATAAAGAAACTTCCAAAACCCAGCGACGAATTGCTCGTGCTCATGCTGACAAGAACGGCGGAGTGCTTTTTTTTGTTAGCTCGCAAAGTTCGGCACATGCAAACATGCTGCACCATCCGGTTGCTTCAAGCGTGGCGTTTTTGACGTGATTTTTATCTTGACGTGTGAGTACGTTGAAGTATACTTTTAAAAAAACCCCTTCTTCCACCGTTTCCTGCCGAATGGTTTCAGGTGTGCCCGCTTAGATGTTGAAGGTCTTATTACGAAAGGAAGAATGACGAATAATACGGGGCCGACTCTTACCCGGTTGCATGTAAAAATGCAGTATTCCCTGGGGCATGTTTTAGGAAGGTGCGTGATGTTTGTTACCGTTTTGTACAAAGGTAAAACAAATTAAAAAAAGAAACCATTCCCCAAAAGTTCCTCATCTGCATCCCACGAGCCGGGGGAGAACTGTAAAAGAAAAAACCCACGCGCAAACCAATGAAGGCAAACGATCGTAATTTGTCGGTTATTTAGGGCATCCCTTCTGACATCGGCTTTAGAGAACCATCGGGGATGGAGCTAGGGTGGGAGAAATGGTAAGGAAATTATCATACCAGGTCGCGGCCATTTGATGATGATGCCTTCGAGCGAATTAAAATGAATCCAAAGTACCAGCATTTGAACGCGATCACACGAGAGGCGGTTTATACCTTTTTCTTCTCAGACGTTCACATTTTCCCGAGGGGAAGCTGAGATTAGCTTTACGGTTTTGAGGGTCAAAGCAATTGGAACTTGATTTTTGGTTAGTTTTAGTTTATTTTAAGAATGTTTAAGATGTTTTGGTTTTCGTTTAATTCATTAAGTCATTTATATTTTTTCCAATATGGTTTAAATGTTTCTCTTCTTAATATTCCGTATATTTTATTTGAAAACTGCGTTGTTTTTCGATGGTTTCTTCCGATCCATAAGATGCCCGGGAGCAACGAGATGCGATGCTGGCCGAGGCAAAATGAATTACACGGTGGTTTTTATTGCTTCGGTCATCGTACGATTAGACATGCTTACGGTAGTGTTGTTTCCCTTTAGGAGGGAAGTAGAAATGGCAACACAAAACATGCTGTTTTTGAGAGCGAAAGATACAAACATTAGCGCGTGATTTTTTTTTCGGATTGCTGTAAGATCTACGCTTGTTCAACCAATACTAACTCGGTTCGGTCATTGCTTCGCGGAAGTTCCATCGCATCATCTTCTGGGTGGATTTTTCCTCAGCAGCCAGAAGTCAGAAGACAGGCATCATCGTAATTACTGCTTCTTTTGGTGCGATCGTGTCGTGAGGCAAGGTAGAGGTGAACAAGACGTTGTGTGGACGCTATATGGCTGTTGCTAAATACATCCAGACGAACGTATGGCGTTCCGTGGTGATATTATATTTCTTCGCAAGCGGTGCGAATTTTTTTCCGCCTTTTCCGTTGCGATCTTCCGAATAATGAATAATGCCTACAAGGAAAGATTTCGACTCCCTTTCCCCTTCCGTGTTCGGGTGCATTTGGTTTCGCTTAAACCTCGCCCAAAAATCTCGCTGGGTTTTGTTTCAGCTTTTCGCGCTCGGACGCTTCGCTTTCGTTCTCGCGCAGCTTCTTCGTCTTTAGTCTTAATAATTCCTTTCCGTTGGCGAAACGGCACGCGGAAGACACGGGCAAGGTCGACGGGACGCGAGTTCAAGGCAACGCAACGTTCGCACGTTAGCGCACACAACACTTCGAAGCATAGTTGTGTGCACGTTATGTTGGTGCTTATTGTTTTATGCGCCGGTTTCCCGGGTTTTCTTCTTTTGCTGCGCCGGATTATTGGTGCTTGGGGATTCGGGAATGGCCGTTTTGGCCGGTTTCATTCCGATGCGGTGGATGCAGATTGCTACCAGATGATAGTGAAATGAGTGGCAGCGAGGCGTGCGAGATCTTCGGTTTCCTGCTGTCTTTTCGCTGATGGATTTTTGAAGGGTACGAGCGAATTTTTAGTTCCACTTAGACTTGGATGACTTTCCAGAGTGGTTGAGGTATGGTTTCAGAAGGGGATGCATGTTAGTTGGTGAAGGGCGATATGGGTTGTAACATTAGAACGATCACTCAAGCAAAAGTATGGCATAATTTTGGACCAACATTTGATGCGTTTAATTTTGAAAAGTCATTATTGGTCTGAAGCGTCAACAGACATTTTGTTCACAAGTCATTCGCAATTCTGGAGTTGCTTTAACGATTTCATGAAGATTTATAGAATTGGAACATTAACTATGGATGTCTGGATTGGACGAAAAATATACGGTTTGGGATACCTTTATCTGAAAACTAAAAAGAAATAAATTCGAAGTCTTGCTGCTTCCCATAATCCCATAATCTCCCGTAAATAATCTTCCATCTTTCGGACCCTGCATGGCTTGGCCCCAACGACGAGCCAAATTCGGTTTTGTGCCCTCTCATGCTCCGATCCGGTTCGGTTTAATAAAGATATCTTCATAAATTGGTGCTTCCCTTCGTTCGACAGGTTTGCGAATTGATTCGCGCTTTGCTTCCCCCTTGAAGTACACGATCGCCACAAAGGACCAAGCTGTTTTCGCCGTTCGTGTGCATGTGCCTTTTATTTGCGTTATAGTGTGTTCGAGCTCCTTGAGTGAGTGTTATTTTATTTTGGAGGATCCGACACTGGACAGGATGAAACAGCATCTTGAGCAAAAACCAAAAACCCCAAGGAGGATGCGTACGAATCGAAGGGATTGCAGTAGCGTTTGGTACGAGACTTTACTTTAGAGAGTAGAGGAGTCCTTTCGGGGCTTGATGTACCTTTTTCGATGCGCAAACCACGGGCGAGAATGACTTCTTCGCTCCACCTTCGATCGTGTTTCCTTCGAGGAACTTATTTATGTGCCACAGCGTTTACGGTTCGGTATCGAACGAGGTGATAAATTACGATGACTCCTGAGATTTTGGAGATTTTTTGCACAACGTGTGTGTTTGTGTGTGAGTGTTTTTATTTCAAGTGTCACGAGTTGTTGAACCCGTGGGAGGTGGGGTTTTCAACCCCCTTCTGCCGCCTTTGTTGACCCCTTGACTTGACGCTTGCCAACAGTTCCGAACAATGCGTCTCTTGATGTCGTCTCGCTTGTTTTGGACCCGCGAAACTTCAAGCGGAAGGCGATTGATTTTGGCGGAAGGTGAGTTTCAATTTTTTCGGCGTATTATTCTTACGCGGTGCAGGCCCCAGTGAAGCACCATGTTGACAGTAGTGGCCGGGTAAGCCCGAAAAATCGCCCGACGTGGGAATTACAATCAACGGAGCCAACCGATTCGCGAGCCGAACATAACGGATGGTGCGTTCGAAAACGGAACGGTACGGGGCTGCAGTCGATACATAATTGTACGGCAGCAAAACCCGGAGAATGGCCCATTCCTCGTTGATTATTATTATTGTTATTATTCGCTTGAACAAACATGAATTTAAGGAGTTTTTTGCGCCTATTTTAATTTTGTGACTCTTGTCAAGCGTTGCAGGATTGCTTCTTTTTTGCTGTTCGCTGTCGGTTCGTGGAGCTTAAGCTCCGTGTTCCTTGTTTCGGACCGAAAAGACACCCCAAACATCCTGAAGGACGGGCAAGATTTATGCACGCCTTCCTGTCGGTTGCATAGCTGCGTCCCCCTGCTCGAAAGGTGCCAACGGTGCAAAAGATCGTGTTCATTAATTAATTCTCGCTCCGTAAGCATTCGATGGTTGGTTTTTTGTTGTGTCTGGAGTTTCCATTTCAGGAAGTGGGCATTATTTTGCACTTCCAATGGCCATTTTATTCCAAGGGGTTTCGTTCTAAGTCAAGGGAAGCTCAGCTTTACTATGGGGCTTTTATTTGTTATTTCTTGCTGTTTTCTGATTCTTTCTGCTTCAGCGCGGCTGGTGAAAGATCGTCGATGTCGAGGTCAAGTGCTGGAAGGCGCAGCACGGTAGCAACTTTTAGCAAACGCCGATCGCAAGCCAACCCGGGTGCAATAAATCTATAAAAATCTATTGAAACCCCGGAACTGCTAAAGCCAGCGAGTTGTGAGCATATTGGCGAGGCACAATTAATTGTCCATCAAGCCAAAGGGAGCCTGTTTTGTTGTGTTCCGGACTCACTTCCAACGTTGTGTTTGAAACCGACTCTTTTATCCATGAACTCGAGCTAAAGGGTGCGTCATACCATTGAGGCTGACATTAACAGACTTCTGTAAAGAATAAGTTCTGATTTTATTGAATATTTTGGATCGTTTATAAAAAGTATGTTGATCGAAGCCAAAGAGCACCTGATTGGAGGCTGCACATTTGAGTCTCACAGTCATAGGTCAGAGATTTTGAGGTTCTTCGACGTCCAAGGAAGAAAGAATAGCTGCCGATTAACGTCAGTGGGGCGCAAATCATAACTAGCCGACAAAGTGATTTATTGCAACAATCAACCGACTGTGAGTAAGTGTTTTCCTTCCAATTTTGCCCAACTGTTGTGAAGGACCGGTTCCCTTGTGGATAGGAGCGTGTCGGAAGCATGATTAATGTTGCGATAAATTATGCACCCAGTCGGGCGTATGATCGGGTGCATACGTGACTGGGTGATTAGTGATTCCGGCGTTGCTCCAGTTGCCTTGTGTTGTGTGATTCTGCAGTTCTTGTTTTTCGCGGAAGCGCGCACAAGATTGTTCTTATCGCGATCCGAGTGCGCGAGCCTCGAAAGTGTCGGACGTTGTTGAAGAATGTTGGGATGAAATCATCCGATGTTTACAGCATCGTCCAACCTCGGAGATCCAAGGCTCGAACGTTCGTCTTTGGGAAGTGAGGAGCAACAGATGGAACTCGTAATGTTTTGGTTCATTTTAGCGATTACTTGAACTTGGGAAGGTCTGTGTTGATACTCTTTATTTGGGCAGGTGATAGTTTCCTAATAAAAAGTCATGTTAAATGGTTCCGTTTAATCCATGTTGAAATGAATTTTATTGCAGGTAGACACTATCTTCCATCGAAACATAAGATCATCTTTTAATCTACTCCGGATGAAATATTCATTTGCAGCTCGCTTGTAGTCTCTCAACGTAATTGGCAATCCTTCAAGATAATATACCCATTTCCTCCCGGTGATCTTCACCGTAACGACGCTTGTTTAGGCCACACTTTAATGGAAGTTTTCGCGCGGACAGTAGCACCGGGTCAGCATTAATCAAACGGTCGTTGGCTCGCGGCCATTATTCAGCGCTATCGCAACGCAGCCTGCCCTGGCCCAACCGTCGATCACCTGATTCACCTGGCCATCGACCTTGACGCGGTAATTCTGCGGCGCCATTTTGGCAACGCCAGCCGTTGCGTCGCGATTCGCCATTCGTTCCGTCGGACAGAGGCTCGCTGTCGTCATTGTTTCAGGTCATTCGAGTCTCGGGGGGTGGTCACTGATGAGGATGAGGTGCAGAAGGGGGCGAACGTTTCGTTTTTGTTTCACTTCCGTTGTCTGATGCTCTGATTTTTCCTACGCTGCGTTCCATCGCCATCGTTGTTGGCTCGCGTTTTTATCATTCCAGCATGTTTTCGTGCGGATGTTTCGCGTTTTCTTTGCGTGTCCATTTCGCGCTTTCCACCCCTTTTTTGGGGTTTGACGTGGAACCTTTTTTTCTCTTGTTTCGCGAATTTCCTGCCAATAACAGCATTTTATCAAGCGTTAGTTTTTGTCTTCTTTCGCCACGATTGTTTTGCTACTCAACTACAAACGTCATAATAAACGTTTTCATAATTTTTTTATTTCGTCTTGCGCTTTCCCGAAATGGTGTTGATTGTACACTTACATTTACCACTGGCATTCGAAGCTGGGAGATAATTCGCGTCGTAATAATTTCACTTTCTTTTTCCGAGCACCGGATCTTAATTGCCTTGGAAAAAGCTCACCATTGAAAACAACTGTGCAAAAACAAAAAATGACTTGTGATTAATATACGGTCCACTAGACGCTGCGTAGGGAAATTCCAGGAGCACAAAAAAGGAAACCTCCCGAATGTCTTCATTAGAGAATGTGATGCCCTGCAGGCGTTTGCGTTTCTCCAATTTCCAGAGCCAGATACCGGGCGATTCCAGGAGCTAGTCGTAAAGTCTTGGATATGTCTATTCTCGGTTCGCTTTAAACTGTAACGATTCATCATTCTAGTATCAACGCCGTGCTATCGACGACAGGGAGAAACCTGCTGGATGTCGGTCGAAACCTGAAAACCTGATCCGACGTAAAAAACCCTGGAACGGTTCTGATTTGCATAATTAGGCCACTGGCGTCCATCGGTCGATATGATATTATTAATATTTTTATATGCGGACGTTTTCTCCTACTTCTCGTCTTCACCATCGAAATGTTTGGAGATTGATCAATCAATCAATGGGGCATTAGAATTGCCTGCCATCACGTATCCAACACATTCTCCTTGGTTTTTAGGAGCAAGTGAAGCAAGGGAAAGGTAGGCAGGAATGCCAAAATGAGCGAATATAAACAAACTGACGGTTACTTCAATGGCTTCATCGTCGGCAGGTCAAGATCGAATCAATTCCGGATTCGTTCCGGATTGAAGTTAATTGGGCCAGTGTCGATATTCGTCAATTTCAAGTCAATGCTCAAGGAGTGTAAGTTTTTGTGCGAACAAAAGAGGTATATTCGAATGATGATCGTGTCATTTTTTAATCTCCGTTCCAATTTAGTAATGTTTAATGTTTTCTTTTCAAGACGTATGGTTTAATTCCTGGGTTTTTTGTTTTTGTTTACAATAATGGAGTTGATTTTCAACAATGAGCCACCCAGATCACCGGGTGGGTTGTCAATCAATTGGTGTGGTTAAATTCCAATCGGAGCAGGGCCACCGCGTGAAGGCGTGAACACACGAAGCGCGCAAGAACCCTGACAAGGGCATGCCATAACATTGCGCGGCATCAGCGACTTTGTTCTTCCCGATTGTGGCCATCAGAATGCACTCGCATCAAAGAATTGCACGCAAATGCATGATCGGAAGGAGGAACAGGTTTTTCTAGACGAGTAAACTATTTTACCTCGAGCGAAGAAAAAGGTCACCTCGGTGTGGTATATTTTATATCAAGACGTTTTCCACTCTTATCACAAATGTTGATCGAACGAAAACTAGTTACAGCAAATTGTGTCGTTATGAATCGATCGACACATGCGGTGTGTGTTTGTGTGTGCGTCGTTGTGCAAACACGTGGTTCAAAACTCCACTAACGCGCCGATACCATTCTCCGTCCGTCACCGCACTTGCGTAAGAATCGACTTCGGCGAGATAAGATTAGCTTTCTCGGTGGCATTGTGCCGTTTGGCGGGCGACGAAAAAAACACCATTCTCAATTATGTTCATGGTTGCGGTGTGTTTGTGTGTGTAAGTGGCTCGTATGTCGAGTGAATAATAGCAGTGTTTTATTTTTCTAAACATTACCTTATCACCTTTGCGCCGGTGAAGAGTACAGACAGTATGGCTAAGGCGTTTCTGCGAGATTAGTCCCCTTTGGGAGGCTCATCGTTTTAAAACCTCCTTCCTGCCTTTTTGGAGTGCGAAACTCTTTGATCTCTTGTCAGCCGGCAGCCATTTCGATTACTGTTTGTTTATTACGACTATCGTTCACGCAGTCTTATCTTACTGGATGGTTAGTGTTTTGTTGCGACCTAATGGAGTTTTTAATCAACTGTGCGTAATTACCGAAACATTTACCAGCACAAAAATTTCATGAGGCACGCACTATCTACTGGTACGAAATGGAGCAGAGGTTTTGCGATTTAAGAAGTTGGCAAAAAAAGAAATTCTGTTTTCTTCAGAGTTGAAGGGCGATGTTAAGCTTGCAAACACGTTCTTTAGTCGGCCTTGTTTGTAGAAACTTCCTCAACACGAGGTGCTACTTTTGGTAGGGCTTCGTTTTCCGATATAAGTACTTATGACGGATACTCTGTTGGGCTTCGCCGACGTTGCTAAGAAACAGGCGGTGCGAGAGGGCATTAGACATGTGACATTAATGCTTGGAGGGTAATGCTTGTTAGGTTCATTGTTAGAATGGACAAACATTCGTAAGCCTTGGGGGACGCACGAAACGTAGGTTCACATGTACCGTTCACATTTCTTTTACACTTCCTTGACCAACGTTCGTCTGTTGTGTCTGTTGTCCACCGAAATGCTATAAGAATTGGTTTAAGCTGCATTTTCAATTTTCAAACGTCCAGTTCTTTGTTCTTCTTTTTGCGAATATTAATTTGTCGCCGTTGGAAATTTAAGGACACGTGAAAATGGCCGACTCGAAGCACGGCATAATTCGCTGCCGGTTACTGATTTTTCGCTGTACGTGACTTTGAGTAGCACACTCTCAATTTGCTTACTTCCACTCCCGTTTTTGCTCCTTATGCTTTTCCTATACGTAGGGCATCAAATGCTCGCAGATTGCAACAGTCATATCCGTAGGCCGTTGCGTCGACTACTGGGTCGACAGCCGAGAGGCGGGCTTTGTTGTTTTGTCTACGTAGGCAATTATTCCTGCAACGGCGTTCCGAGTGCTGAGGAGGAGGAAGTTTGCGACGACAAACGTACGCGCCTTTGTCCCAACCACGGTTCCAAGTTGTGGGCCAGCCTCTTATTATGCTTTCCCGTTCCTTGCGTTCGTTTGCTCCAGTGATTGATGTATTGCATACTCGCCGGCAACTCTCGGAACCTCTGCCCATTTCTCTGGTTCTGTCAGCGAATCCTGGGAGTTGCATTATGCTGCTGTCCTCAACCCACTTCAGCCCGGGAGCTGCATCGCTGCATTTCGCCTCCCGAAAGTGCACTCTCGACTCCTGCACGTAACGGGTTTTGCTCGGGGACTTCTTTTCTTTAGTGGAACACGGCTAACATCCGAGTGGCGTTCCGGAACCGCCGTTGCGTCGGATTAGCACTTATTGTTTGTGAAAGATGTAGGTTTTAGATGAACAGGAATTTTTCCTCACTTAGAGCAAGGATGAAGGATGGTTGGGTGGCATATGGAAGTAGAAGGCACTTAAAACAGTGGGTTTTTTTTAAATAAAATTCGTTCGTGAATGTTGGGTGGAAGTTATCAATAAATAATTTCGAAGTATTCAGGACATATACAATTACTAAACTTGTTTGTTTCCGAATAATTATTTCAAACAAATGTTATTAAAGCAAGTCAACGAAAACTAGTTGCAATCGCAGAATTTAATATCCAATGTATACAAATTGACAACATTTTAAATAATTGTAAATGAAAATTAATCGAAGATATAGTTTAAAATTGAGAAAGATCTTTAAATAAATGATAACAAAAAATACTTAAAGGAAAATTTTAAAAAGCCTTAACAACATACAGAAAGCACAGTGACCTTCATACTTTAAATGTGATACATCAGTGATCCACTCAATGCCGTTAGTGGCCAAAGGGTTCGTTTCAGACGTACAATTTTCCCAAATAAAAAAGAAACCGCACATCGCACAGTTTGCGTCGGACGACGCTGCAAGGGACGATCAAATCCGAACCCTTCCACGGACGAAACAGTTTTGCTGATTGACGTGAAATATGGGAAAGTTGTGCCAAGGCGGCACGGAGTCCACTAGAACCCGAAACCACGATGACGAAGATGACGGTGATGCATTCGATCCGCCGGCCACAAATCCGCATCGCTAACGAAACGAGCGTCCAATTGTGGTCAATTCTCCGATAAATGCGGCCTCCTCTCGCGATGCAGGCCGAAGCAAAAGGGCAACGCCGCCCCGTGCAGCCGCGGTTAACGGTGATCGGGTTGGCGCGAGCGCAGCCAAACCGCTGCCAAACGATGTCGATGTCAGATTTTCGTAGTCGTAGGAGACCCTAACGGAACCGACCGTTGAACGTTCGACGAAGGATTGTGGTTTGTGAGGGAGGAAGTGTGAGACGAAAGGGTTGGTGGATTGATGCTGTCAGATTATGCGGCGCTTAGCTTGCGCTGCCCTTTATCTTCCCTGTTTTAACGCTTCTTGCGTCCGCCACCGCGAAGAGAAGTTCGAATGCAATCACCTTCGGTTCACGCCGACACGCGGCTTTGAGAGTGTGTTGAGTTTCCGGAGTTCGCGCGGTGGTTCAACAAACTCGCGCCTCACGGTCAGCTGCAGCACGGTTGCACAATATTCGTACGTCCCCTATCGACGGGATGACCTGCGCTGCGTTTTCCCCAAGCCGGCACTTTTCCATGTTTCCACCGGGGCGGCTTTTCTTATCGCTTCTTTTATTGCACCTCCGATCCCGTGGGATTCTGCTTGTTCTCTTTGAAGTTCTTGTGCTCCTCGCAGCAACAATGGGAGGGTGTTGATGGTAAGTGAGCGCTTTGCTGTCGGGCGGAGATTTCATAACAATCAAAGAAACAGTGAAGAGAAGCCTTCCGTTCCTATGAACAATGCAATACTCTTATCGTTCCCGTTGCTTCGATGCTAATTCGAACAAATGTGCATTCTTTTGTTCGTGTGACTTTCAATGCAGTTGCATCGGTACTGGACTTTCGATTGTTCTGGAGTTCTCGAGCGAAGGATGGAAGTAAAGTTGAGCGAAGACAGCGAGGGACTGAACAACTTACGAAGAAAAATTATTTTTGAAAAAAAAAATCGTATTGAAATTAGTTTAACATGTTACTTTTTAAACTTTCCTTTGGAAGGAAGTTTTTGCTAACAGGTCTATTGTTTTTATCTAGTTTTTTACCTAAATTAAAAAGCGTATTCTTTAGCTTATACACCCGAGGAAACAAGAATAGCACCACCCTGTTTTTTGCCGATATCATTTAAATTTCGATAAAATTCGAGCTTTTTCCAGTATGGAACGTTAGTTCAATCAGTTTTACAAGTTTTTAGTGGGTTACGATCATATTAATTTGGTCTATTAACGTTAACGCCAAATAATTCGTTAAAATGGCCTGGAAGTAAAAATAGCACCACTTTGGTTTTTGTTCAGCAATTGCAAAAATTTCAACAATTATCAATTTTAAGTGGATTTTAGAGATATCACTAGTTAAAATAGAACTCAAACTATAGTAATTAAGTTTTATTTGTCGTGATTTATTTGGTTTTTGAAGTCATTAAGCAGAAATGGGTCAAGAACAACATCGTCTATTCAAAATTGACCTAAACATCAAATCTGATCATGATGCATCTCTCTGTTCCATGAAAACCGGTCTAAAAATCTTCTAATAACTTATCATAGCAATACGGTTCATGAAAAATTCCGGTATCGACGGTCACAAGCATCAACGTAGGAGTGAAACCCAGCTTACAGTGATAGATATGCGAATAATTTATAAATATGTAGTGAAATAGGGAAGAAAAGGAACGCTAAATCATGTGGAATTCTTCATATGGTGCCACCAAGGTATGTGCAGTAAATTATGTTAAGCGGGGAAACCTCAAATGGCCAGAAACATTCTGTAAGCCCAACGTGACACAGCGCAATGAACTGAATCGGTTCGTATTCGCTGTAAAGTATATTTCTTGAAGCAAAGCAGGGTAAAAAGTTCTTTTCCAACCAAATACCATTTATTCTTAGTCTTTTAGATGTTTGGCAATACTTTTGGCATGATTCTCTACAAAAAACTGGTGTTAAACTGTGCCGGCACATTGATGGTTTTATGCCATTTCTATGGGGAGATCCCTCACTGCGGTGAAAGCTTGCCTTGCTGTGGATCTGAGTAAGAATGAAGTCGAAGACACTAGAAACAAAGTTAATTCGCCAAAATGGGTGTTTGATGGGCTTGGACTGCGTTTTGCAGCAGGATAATGGCGGAATTCAGAAGTTTTTGCTGTCTATAGGTTGGTTTCCTGACAAAGAACGGAGATTTCAGGGTGGCCAGCAGACCCTTTGTGTCTAATCTCATAGAAAACCTTTGGTCTAATCATAATCATCTTGGTTGTCTTCAATTTTCAATAAGTTAAGCAACAATTACATGCCAAGTTGTATTTGTGAATGTTGAGTGCATAATGAGCAGAATTCCCAAGAAAAAATAATTTTGTGCCTACAAATCTCTGCATATTGAAAGGATTAGCTACAAATACTCGTAAACTTAATAAAGACATCATTCAAGTTTATTTTTACTGAGTTTTTGTTAGAATATCTTCAATTGCTGAACAAAAACCAAAGTGGTGCTATTTTTACTTCCAGGCCATTTTAATGAAAAATATGGCGTAAACGTTAATAGACCAAATTAATACGATCGTAACTCACTGAAAACTTGTGAAACTGATTGAACTAACGTTCCATACTAGAAAAAGCTCGAATTTTATGGACATTTAAATTATATCGGCAAAAAACAGGGTGGTGCTATTCTTGTTTCCTCGGGTGTATGCTTTTCACTTTTGTTGAAATGAATTTGTTCGATCCACATCAGCTGTTAGTTATGATTTATGACTTGATTTATTTGTTTCTTTTTCTTCCTCACTCTAACTTCACGGACGAACAAGAGTTTGGCCAAAATAAAAACTGAAAGCCCCAAAAGTGGTAGAAAACATTCCCACAAAAAAATAACTGTGACACAGCACAACCTCGAAGGACGCGTTAACAATGTTAGGTAATGTGTTTTATTTTTTGTTTCCCCCTTTTTTGCATGTTGTATGTTTCAACTGTTCCGCCGTATGTTGGCCGGCATGGGTTTAGAGCACGTTTTCTAGCTGTTAATGTTGCCACACGCCGTTTGTTCGTGCGCTCCAAAATCCTAATTTGCATAAACGTCAACTTTATGGTTATGCAACAAACTTACTGGCTGTGTGTGTGCATTGACCCACTGCACTAAAGCACTCCCTTGGGCGATGATGTTTTACCTCTCTGCTGGTGTGCTTTTTTTTTGGCAATCACTGTCATCGCCAAATTTCATCCATGTTCCCCGCGTATGTTTGTGTCTGTACGTGCACGTATTGATATCGCTCCTCAAGATCGCCGATCGGTGGCGACCATAAACCAACAAGCGGAAGAATAAAATAGACAAGCTGCCAAGAAGCAAGGCCACGATCGATCGACCATAAGTCGGTGGTGTTTCTTGGGTGAACGAAATGAAACATACTTTTTCGGCAAGTTTTCCTTCAATGTTACGCTAAGGATAGGATCGGCTGCAAGATTGCACACTCATTTCAATGTTACATCAGTGTCCGTGTAGCATGGGCAGGAAGGTGAGAAAATAAGGACATGGGAAGGGTGGCTGTCTGGAGTTCATTTGGTTGAACAAGTTTGACATTACTTTTTCGCTTCTCCTGTCGGCGTTCGTCGTGCGTGTTTGCATTTCGTATGTTGTTCATGGTTTTATTTTTATGTTTTGTTTTTAGTCTCGCCGTTGTTGCTGGCGTTTGTTTGATGGTGTTGTTTGGTTTTCGCACCAAAGGTAACCCTTTCTTCGTCGTCTCGCCCCCCGTCCAAGCCTGCTCGATCCCTCCTTTTCCCCCGTGCACTGCTTTTGACGCCGGTGGAGGCGCCCTCGGATTTGCTATATTTGGTGACACTTGTCAACAGTCGCCCGATGTGAGACGGTGTTTTTCTTTTTGTGGTTGTCGTATGCTGTTGCTTTTGTTTAAGTTCGCTCACTTCGGCCGCTGTCACGTTGGAATTTATTTCTTTCGCCTGCCCTCGGCCCGGACATTCCGGTTCCTCCGGCGTGGCGTTTGGCGGATTGTACGGTTTCTTGTGCCGGGGCGCGTACAACACACGTAATACCGTTTATCGTTACTTACAGCGCGAAGAAACCCGGGGGCTTCACTGGGCCACGGTTTCGCTGCACGTCGGTTTTAACCTCCGCTCAAGGATTTCCGTTCCGTTTCCGCTCGTTTCAGGTGTTTCCGCCGATCTTTCGACTCGTCGCCGTGTAATTAACGGCATTGATTTGTGACCGTTTGGGTGTAGTTTCAAACCGTGTCCAGGACTTCTTGGACGCTTCTTCTTAAACCAATCGGGTTGGCTTCGAAAACATCGAAATCGTCTTTTTCGCTTCCGTTCGAATCCTTCGACCATCGTTCGATCCTGTCTCCGTTCCGAGCTGGTTCAAGCCACCATAAATTACGTTGGAAGTATCAATTTACTTTACTTTAGGTAAAATAAAAAGAAACAAAAAACACAACGAGACTCCCTTTCGGAGTGCGGCGCGAATTCTGGCGAAAATCGCATCCCGATAAATTAAGCTCTGAGGGGTTAGGGTTTCGGAATTCGGATTTCGGGCGAAGGATAATGAACGAGGGTCGTCCTCGGTTTTGGTGGGACGATCTAGGCTAAGGCTAATCCGAACAATCCAATTTTGAACCTCAGTCTTCAGTTTGTGTGTGTGTGTGTGTGCCAATGGGGTGGTATGGGAAATTTAGGTTTCAAGGTTTTCAAAGAGGATTTGGTTTACGGAATGAATCGATTGGATTGTTTTACCATTTCAATGGCAAAAGCACGAAGATTAGGTTAATCAGGATCAGAAAGGAATGTATCCAAGTTATGCAAGGAATCGCTTATTAGCTTAAGAATGGGCTCGGGTTTCGTAAACTAGGATGTTAGATGTCTTAAATGTTTGGTTCTTCCATTGGTTTGTAATTTTAAAGCCACAAAAGAATCCTTTTGTTTGTGTTTACCTTACTTTTATTTTTCTTGATTTTTATAATTCTTTTGGTAGTCTCAAAAAGGTGAATTATCATGTTATATTCTCTGCTTTACCTGTTCAGATATAAACTACAAGAACTAAACTCTTTATGTTTGATTTATAGTGATGAAAACACGAGGCCTTTTTAATTACCAATCAAATTCTAAAAATGCTTGATGAAAATCCACGTTTTCTTAAATTGGTTTGCGTATTTCAAAGGAATAAAAACCGCTCGATATTTCGTTGATGTTTCTATTTGCTCTTTTGCGTGGTGTTCAGCAGGAATCTTAAAAAAACAAATTGGCCACAGATGCTCGATTGATGGTGTTCGCATTCGCCGACAAATCCCTTCACATTCACCCGTCGATTGCGAATTTTGACATCTTTCTTTAGCCAAACGCCAAACGATGGCAGGGTACGCCTTTCGCTTGGTGTAATCGGCCAGCGCCGGTGAAAAGTCGTTCGGTATCCGACAGTAATCCATAAATCATTAGTGAAATTTGCATCAATAATTCGGTGAGCTTGGCTTGGCTTGGCAGGTTGCAGCAGCACGTGAACTCGGGAATTAGTTTATTTTTCTGTTTTTCTACAGCCGTGCACAAAGGAAGGGCTTTATTGCTTCCAAGTGTGCAGCATTTGCGTGTGTGCTTTTGGTGCACAATTTATGTTTCGACCATCTGGCGAACAGTTTAGCATCCAACAATGCAATTAGCATCGCATCACCATAAATCGTAAATGCGCTTAACGAACTGCAAGTGTCGGTGCATAATTTCGAGTCACAAGAAGGTTGTATGCGTGTGAGTGTGCGTTTTTGACCAATTTTAAAAAGATCCCGTTAACTTTACTGAGCCCCTCGGTTATTAAGAGATAAACTGCGGGCTATAAATGATGTCCGAGCTCATGGTGTTTCGTTATATTGCTCTATTGGTGTTCGTTTCTGCAAAAGAAACTTCATAAATATGTTGTTTTTTGGTCAAAGCTTTAAAAAAAGAGTTTGTATGAAATGATACTTTGAAAAGCTGTTACGTAAACGATTGCTGAAAATATAAAATATGTAGCAAGAGCCTCAGCTCATGGTTTGAAAATGAGCAGAGCGTTCATAATTATTTGTCACAATTTTAAGGTCTGCGAGATATAACGAAAGATTTGCCTGAAACCCTCATTAATTTATGGGACTTATATTTTCCAACTGCTCGACTTTAAGTACCCTTTTCTGTTTAGAAATCATAAATGATTCCGAGGAAGGCACCGAGTAGTACGTGTAACAGCTCTCTAGCCTGATTGAGACAGATTAAACGTATCCTCCAAGCTCTACCTGCTCTCTTAAGCTTTGAGCCTCTTGAGGCGTACCTGTGCGCTTGGCTGTGCGTACGTTTTTATTTAGGGCAACTGTTTACCGAGCCCGCTCCGTTCACTAGATAGATTAGGGAAAGAGGTTTATATTTTTATAGCGCTGTCCAGTCCCGCCCGGCCAGACACCCGATGCGGTGAACTACTTACGAGAGGCAACGGCGTGCGATAAGAAATAAAAGTATCAGTGGCTCCGCTTCAGAGTGTAGACGCTTCAGAAGGTAAAGTAAGTTGTACGATTCTTCTACCATCGGCTTAAAGTTCCACGTTTTTATTGAAGATGGAGCATAAATGTAGTTTTCATGGTTGGAAAGCATCACACGTGAAATGGCCGATTGGACGTGGCTTAAGGCGAACCAAGAACACTTGCGTTGCGGGTCTCCAATACTGTTGGGCGAGGAACTAGCCTAGCTGGCGGGCGACTCCATCGAACAACCCGACGAGGATC
>KE523931.1:11147-35525 GCA_000441895.2 Anopheles sinensis | reverse complement strand
GGAATTCTCACCCAGGACGCAGGTTGCTGACCTCGTCTCGATATCTGTTTACGCTCAAACAACTCCACGCCGCTCGGGCGGAATGTTGTCCCGGGGCTCGTTTTCGCCGTATCGATGTCCACTCGATGCTCGATCTTCTGTGTACTTTCGATCAATCATCTCGCTGTGCGTTGTGTTTGAGTAGGATCGCCCGAACGGTTGGTAGCTCGGTCTGGCGTTGGACAAACATTTCCAATCGGTATCGGTCGGCATATTTTTCCTTCGTTTGCCATGTCGAAAAGAGCTGTGTGTGTGTGTTCTTTTTTTCTTTCTTCCAGTCTTCGGACCTATCCCAATATAAATACTGTCCGATCGTGAGAAATATATACGATATTTGATCGAATATGTAGCTTTTAATAGCTTTAACCTCTCATATCTTTCGTTTCTATTTTCAGAATGTTCACCATTGTACACTTATTGTTAGGAGTGACGGCAGTGTTTGCGACGTTAGTGGATATTGAAAATGATCGCAGGTTCATCTCATACAACGGTAAGTATTTTTCTTTCCTGACGATCTTTTACTCAAGATAAATATACCTTAAGAGGAAGGATTTTAACCTTGTTCAATTATACATGTTGGATTGGATCCTTCTCGCTATCGAAAACAATATCAGCACGTACAAGATGGGTTATCCATTGTACAAATGTCAGTTTATATTGTTTTAATAATCTATGACCTAGCTTCCTACACAAATTCATCGTACAAGAGAAAAGAGTCCTACTTTCTCTAATTACCAGCCTCTTCAACTTGCACAAAAAGCTTTAGAAACATTTCATTCCTTCATAGCGAGCACATCTGCATCGTTGCACTTTATTGCTAGTTTATTATTGTGTAACGTTCTCTAAAAGCAAGTACCATGTGTGCTACGTACACTTCTTCAATGAAAAGAATCTGGATAGTTTCAATAGAACGACGAGATACGACGAGAAATTCAAAAGACTTCTCAGCATAGGCGCGTCGTGTAGGTAAAAGGAAGAAGCATATCCTTTTCATCGCTGCACACACGTGCTTGGATTTAGTTAGGACTCTCGTATTTGGAGCAACTCACCTAGAATCAGGTGTCCTAACTACCGAGGCCACTTCGAGATGAACAAAACCCTTTCGTTTTTCACTGCGTTTCGCTCGAAACTGCGAGTCCATTAACGGATGGGTTGGCTTTGACTTGCGCGCTTTCCACACTCATAACGTCAACGAACGACCCAAGTGGAGTGTTTTGCAGAAATGGTGGCATTATATGCCTCCCGGGAGGTTTCTTCCATGGGCGATACGTTCGAGGAGTGCCTCGCGGAGTGAATAGATGAGGTGCCGTTCAAGCCAAACGATGATGTAAATGTGACGGGTCGTGTGCGAATTTATTGAGGGCACAATTTTTCGGGCCGAAGGTGTGGCTTCAACGGCCTTTTTTCACGATAATCAGGACTCGTGAGTCATTTATCATCCGTCGCTTAAATCTCGGTAGATAATCGTGGTTGTTGATTTTTTGAAAAACTTTTGATTTGGCCAAATTTTATTCATTTTAATTATGTTGTATGTAGTGTTATTTTAAAATTGGTAGAGTATTTTTATCTGACACCAAAATCTATCACCAAGAGAAAATAATTTTCTAGCTGTAAACTTGCTGCATATAAGCAAACTCAGACAATTCCGTTGACGGCGCAAATGACATGTACCGATAGCGATTGTTGGTTGTTCGCCTATGCTATTGCGACATAGATTGCACACGCCCTGGAGTGTTTGTTCAGCGACGAGCTGAACTAGCCAGCGTGGCCGTGTCGTGGTTTGGGACACCGTTGTGAAACGGGAACGTTGCTTACAGTGAAGTGTTGCCATTTCTCACCAAACAGGAAAAAAGGAAGAAAAGGAAAAAACACCCATCCGAGCAGCAGTCTGCCTTGATAACGTCCGCCCGGTTAGATAAGATTTTCTACCGTCATCTCTTCCAGAGCACTATCGACGCGAAGCGTTGATGACATCGGAACGAAGCGAAAGCAAACAGAAGTCGCAAAAGCGGCAGGTCCGCATGCAAAATGTCACGTATGCCATCGCTGTGCAAGCTTGTCAAACGGTATCATGCTTTATTATTTGTCGGTTGAAAGCCAAAAAAGCATCCATCTAGCCGCGGATTGGCATTTCGATGATTTTTTTGTGCAAAAACCCTTCTATTCGAGTAAGAACACTTTATGCACAGTTCACTGGTGTTATCGCAGCGGAAATGAGGATCTCGGTGTTTGCTTAGTCCAAACCTCCGCGGTTATCAGTTCAATACATTATGTAAGGCGGGCAACACCCGGGTTTGGTGGCAAATAAAATGTATGTTCAGCAAATGTTTGTGCACACGAGCGAAATAAAAGTAAATATTTGATAACAATAGTATTAATCGTGCGGTTTTTCATGCAACTTCAATCGTGCTGTTATATAAATATTTCTTTTCGTATGAGCCAAAACGGAGCCTGTTCCAATTATGCAGTTATTTCCCAGCATAATACTTTCTCCATGTCCTTCTTTTCCGCGACATCTTTATTTGAAACTTTTTTCATTGTTTCTTTTCTTCCTACACGACTTCCTTCATTATGCGTTCTTCTTTTGCTCCAAAAATGAGGCTTAATAAGCGTGTCGGTGTTATGCATTTTGTTTTTCGTTTCTTTCAATCAATTAATGCGCAGCACCTCGCGTTTTGGGGTGTAAAAAAAGTTCCTCCGCTCGTAAAATTTAAAATCGATCGTAAAAGCGTAAAGCGTCATAACCGTTTACATTTCCAGCTTCAAAAAGCCAATTAAGATGGTTTTAACCGACACAGAGCGTATAATATTTCCATAACATTTTGCTGCCGAGTAAGTGAGATTCTTCATTTTTCTCTCGCTTTTGCTTCCGAACAGTGACCGAATTGAAGATTATACATTTTGGCGCGGGAAAACCAGCGTTTTCCGTGGTTCGCTTGTTATCTTTCCCTTTCCCAACGTCGGATGGTTGTACGCAAAAAGCGCTCCAAAACGATCGATCGCGAGTTGATCGATTAAGGCTATCTGTCCGCATGGGGCTGGAGTGTAAACCTGAAACAACCGTTTTGGAAGGACAGGTTACGGTGGAAAGATCGACGCGAACGCAAAGCTCCGTTGACCATTTCGAATTCGCCGAACGTTTGGCGCTGGTATCGGCTTTCGTTTGGGTTGAAATGGACAGAAATGGCATCTTGAAAAGCCACCTTCATCAGGGGAAAGGGCTGGATGGGGTTCCTTATTCTCCCACACCGCTCCGAATCACCCTTTCTTCGTGTGCATCCTTTCCGATTGATCGACAGATCGAGGGTATTTCGAGCAGGCCGAGATCGCCCGATGGTTGCGGCCCTCCGGAATGCCTTTGCATACCTTTCAAGGTAAGGCAGAGCCAGTGCGCTGTGGATTTCGTCTTTCTCCTTTTGCAAAGGCATCTTCCCGAGTGGTAGTCTTGTGTTTCTTGCCGCCATTTCTGTCCGTGTTTCCGTTCGATCGAGTGTACTGTTTCCCGCGGAGGACATTCCGTTGACATAAACGGTATGGACTGCTTTCAGGTGGTCAGGTTTTTTGGAGCGAGAGATCTCTCGGCAAACCACGCCGGGAATTACGTACTCAATTTCTCCTCCACGAGGTTGACGTTGCGTGCAAGAGTTTGTAGTTTGCTGTGTGCAATTGCTTGTTCGTGATTTCCTGTTACACGCCGTCGATTGATGTCGCGATTGTGTTTGGGTTGGCGGGAAACCCCCTAACGACCACAACGGCAGAAGGCCGATTTTCTTTTCGTGGCCCGTCATACGATCGAAGGTTTGCCTTATCAAGCTTGTGGTTAGAACAATCACCTCAGCTAAAGAGTCAGAGAATGCAAGTCAATGACACTAAGTACTTGCTTCACAAAAGCCCCCAAAAATTGCGCTTCCAACATTGAAGGAATTGTTGCTCTTCCAGCAATCGCTTGGGAGGAGGTGTTTGGCAGCGAGCGCTTACCACCGCCTTGATCTTGATCTCGGTGCCGTTTTACACTGCCTGCCCATCGTGCCATCGCCTTTCGCTATCACTCAATGTCATCTCCGCCGGAAAGTGCACTTAAACGCGTCGTCGTTTTCCGTCCTCTTCTTGTCGTGTCCCGGTACGTACACCTGACGAATTTACGCCCGAGGGAACACAACGTCGACCACGACATGCCGGCGAGCTGAAGGAACGCACCAACCCAAGAGGAAGCGGCCTCTGCCCTCTCGCGAACCTGACCCGGCATCGGTGTCGGATTATTATTACGATTATGATAATGATAACGGGAAGGTGGGGGAGGGTCTGGATGGGGGGTTTGGGGCACACTTTCTGCATCTCGTGGCTCCCCTTTCCCCTTCCTCCCCCTGAATCGCCATCGGATCGCAATATTTTACCACTCCCGGGTCTGGGTCGGGTTCGTCGTTCGTCACTCGGTGCAGTCTTTTGATTAATGACGGTTTGAATTGCGATGAATTTTCATTGCAAATTTGACTGCATGTGCACGGTGTTGGACGATCGGCTGTACGCGATTGCTTCCCTTGTAACTCTTTGTATTTGTACGTGTGAGTGTGTGTATTTCAAACGTGTATGCGCAAAACACGTACAGCGAATAATATAGCTGCTGCTTTGATTTATGTCGAGAGATTACGGTTTCTTTTTTCTTCCCCGCTCGGATGCTGGATGGTGAACCCCCTTTCGTGTGCGTCCATTCCTCCTTTCCCCTCTTCCACCCCCGCTTTATGTCCACCGATTGCGGGATCGATCGATTGCTTGGGATAAATCGTCGAGCAAATCGATGCCTCTAACCGGTCGCGGAAGCACAACATACATTCCCTGCACACATCCATTCCCCAGCCCATCCCGACCGCTTTCCTTCCCGCGATTTCAGGCTCCGAACCAGCTACCGATCGGTGGATACAGGGAAGCCATAGCTTCGCGACGCTGGCGGACGTGAGCGGAATGAGCGACCTGGATGGAAACATGCGCACTGTGCGATCCCGATCTTGATTTTCTCCTCCCCCTCCCTCTACCTCTACCCCGACCATGGTCGTATAACTGTCAATTTGTACGTCCGTCATGTGCTGGCGAGCGATAACGCGCCTAACGCAAACGGGGCACAAATGGTCGGGCCCGACGAGGGCGAACAGAAGCGTTCCTTCAATGGTCAGATTTTAAGTCAATTCACGAGATCCGATCTTGCCATCGAACGTCGACGTCGAAGCAAACGAAGCGTTCGGTGGAAACCGGGGAGTTTTCTTCTGCACCGCAATGAAACCGTACGACCGTGCATACTTATTTGAAGGATGCCATTTTTCTCGTTATCCTTGTCTTGTTGCACTTCCCCAGGTAATGGATTCATTCAAGGTTGCGATGCCACATCGATTAAGGTACAGGGGAAGGAATGCATCACCATCCAGCACCAGAACAAACAAACTGCATTAACGCCATAACCCCTTCGAGGCAACACCCCTTTGACTGTGGAAGGGGAATTTTTAAACCAAACAAATGATTTAAAAATCAACTCAACTCTTTCCTTGCGGTTGCCCTTGCGATGTTCTGGCTTGGCTGGGGTGTGAATGGTGGGAAATAATAATGCAATGGTATAATTTTCCACCCCTTCCGCCGTCGTCCGATCCGGAGCTAACGGGAATGCGGTGCAGTCAGTAATTTTCTTTTCATCCCCATACACCATCGACCGTTGACTGTTTGAATGATAAAGAGCGGGAAGATGTGGCATGTAAAACGACTCAAAAAATAAAAAAAGACCAAACTGCCCTGTAAAGGGTGTCCGAAGCATGTCCAATCACGAATTACCACGAAAGAGCGATTGCTACCGGGGAAGTAAAAATTAAATTATCAAAATTAAGGTCATAAATGTGCAATCAATTATGAAGGTGAAGGAAGTGTCCCGGTGGAAAAGGGAGGGGTCTGTGGTCAGGAGGTTTCGTTCGAGGGGCAAGGACCTTTGTTCCCTCCCGAGCCGTGAGATTGCGGTTTTTCTCGTTTTTACCAAAATTTTCCCATCCTTATTCGGCCGGAGAACGTCTCCATTCAGAACGTTGGCGTGTGACCCATTTTTCTTCCCATACACAAATCGGTCGAGGAAACTCTCTTTCGGTAGCCGGAGGGCATCGCTCCGAAACCGGTCCACTGTTTGGTCGCTTCCCTGCGAAAGAAACTTCGAAGCGACTTTCGACTTGCGCTACTATCACCGAAATCGACCGAAGACATTTCCCACCTTTCGCCAGCCCTCTTCGCGTTGGTGGGGCTTCTTTCTTTTCTGCTTTTCCTTCCTGGGCTGATGATGAATTACATAAATTACACACACCACCGATCAAAACCGCCCCGGACAAACCGGGAAGGACCTTGAGCCGGCGGCAAACTCCCAGCTTCAGCATTCCGATTCGTTCGCTACTTGCAGTAAACAGATGTTTTCATGATAATTGAACACGATTTAATTACTACCCATTGAAATCAATCTTACTTAGCGTGGTTGACCTGCTGTCGAAGTGAAGAAACCAAAGAAAACAAAACCTTAGTGGTGAGATTTTTCATAAAATTGGGGGAAAAGTATGCAAAAGAAATTCCCACCGCGCTCTGCTTCAAACGTGCTCGAATGCATTATGCGTTCACACTGAAGTGCGTTTTTCGTTGCATCGGTTTTTTTATTTCCTTCACGGCTTTGGTTTCGCTTCTCGTTTTGCCGAAGGTCACCCTTTCATTATTCCCGGTTTGCGCAAATGTGTATTGTTTTGCGCACGAAATGAAGTGATCTCGGGATTCATTTGGCATTTCTTTTATTTTCTCATATACGCGATAGCATATTACTTGTGACAGCATGAATTATTGTGTTTCCCGATTGAACAAGTGCCATAAGGCCATTGTTTTACGCTGATTGGTTCGTGGTGAATACGATGATTTTATTTGCCGTTGGGAAAAAAGAAGCGATGATGGACCCTAAGCCGCTTCTGGTGGCCGAGAGAAAAAGGAAAGGAAATCCCCACGAATGACTTCATTAAATCGCACGCTTTAAATCGCACTTGTGGCACGTTCACTTTTCTGGTTAATCTTTCGCTTTGGGGACATTTGGCTTAAGATTCGCCTGGGATTGGAAATCGAGAGTTGGGTTGGCGCAGGCGACGAACCGATCGTCGATCAACTGGAGCACATCCACGCTCGGGGCAACTGGATTCCACGCTTGCAGACGCATCGTCTTACAATTTTTTGGCGCACGGATCGCTTCGGATTCATTATGTTCACTCTTGATCCTTGCTTTATGGTGTGGTGAGCTCTTTTTTTCCTCGGTTTGGTTGGCGCACACTTTGCGCCAACACTTTAATTAACTTATTTCATTTTTCATGTCACCCCCGGCGTCGCTTCGAGTTTCGAGTTCGAGTGCGCGATCGAATCGACGTTTTTCCTTGTGCAGGGCTTTTGAGGCTCTGCTTGCTTCGCAGGTTAGAAGTCTCGAGGGCCCGATCATCGCTCCGCAACGGAGGGGAGCCGTCCAGTGGAGGTGATGCTTGTGGCCAGCTCGTGTTTCTTTTTAATCCCATTTTTTTGCGCGTTCTTCCCGCGTTGTTGTTGTGGTGCGCCTGACAACCGAGCGTTCCTTTTACGGTCATCTTGGTCATGGACGGTGACAACCACTGTGTCTTGCGTTGGGCTGTCTGGGCTCTGTCTCTCTTTTGCACCTTCACAGTACTTGCTCCTTTCTACCACTCACGCGAACCATAGCTTTTCTCGAGAAGATGGTGGTAAATTTCCTGCAGTTCACAGCGGAGGAAAGGGTTTTGCTGAGTATCTGCTTACGAAAAAGTCCGGGACTCGTTTCCCGTTGCTAACCATCGAGGTCGGGGAAACCTGACCAGTCGATTGTGAAGAGGAGAAGCTGTGCAGCACTCCAGTCTATCCTTCATCGGTGGTAGCAAACCGTTGCTAGAAATACAGACTCACCGAAATGATGAGACCGCATTACAACTCCCGATGGCTTTTCCGCTCGATCGGGCGATCGGGTAAGAAAATACTCGTTGGAAAATCGTATGGTGCGGAACTGAGGAACTGCATTCCTTGTAGGGTCAACGGTGGTCGGACACTTGTCGCCAAGCGTCCACTCGGAAGATGGACCCACGGACTCAAAACGTGCTGGAAAAATAGGAGAAAACCTTTTGAAGGTCTTCCGCAACCTCTGGAGCGGTGTTAATTGGAAGCTTTTATCGTAGAATAGCTAGGGATCTCGCTTCAGGGCTGGAAGCACGCACGTTTCGATGCACTTGTCCAGTGTGAGTCTCGCTGCGTCTATCGCAGAGCGTGGCATTTCGATAAACGATAGAGTATCAACGCCAAGACCTGAATGGTACCGATTGCGACCTCCAAAGACCGGTAGTTCTTAGGCACGACTCGCCCATCTATGCTGACCTCAATTTTGGAAATCGGTTTTCCGTTACCCAACAAGCGTCGCCGATAAGTTCTTATCTTGTTTTCAAAAATGCGTGAGTTTTGTTTCATGTTTTCGTGCTTATCTTGATCTGTTTTGCTGCGGGTTGCTTGATACTAAATTTCCGGTATTAGTATTTTGGGTGAATCATTCGGAATGGATGTAACTCGAAAGAATCGAGGACGATGATATGATTCATAACTTTTAAAGATCCGTTTAAATGAACAAATATTATTTAATGTTATGATATCGACAAAACCGGTTCCAATCCCTGTGCTTTGCTCTTCTCCCGAAAGACAGCTCGTTTCTAAACGATTTGCCCTCGGCAAAGGATAATTTATCCAAGTGCAAAATCGTGTTTCCCACCCGGTGAAGAGGTGGGCTTTAGCGTTGGTGTAAAACAAATAATGTCACTTGTAGCTATGAATAATTATTTCGCCGGGTTGATGTTAGAAAAGGAAAAATAAAAAAGAATGCATACATACGAGGAAGGGGAACATCGGATGGAAGGTGGCTGTACGTCGCGAAGCGTGACAAACTGTTGCGATATTCAATTAAAATCCTCCCTTAGCTCGGTGGTTTTTTTCTTCTCTGCGGAGGTTGGCAAATGTTGGCGGGATGTGTTTTTATTTTGTTTCTTCCTTTTGCTTGAAGCTTGAATTTTTAAAGAACTCGGGATTCATTTCGAATCCGCGTCTTCGGAGCCGCATTGGAACGGTAAACCACCTTCACTTTTTGAGAGCTTTTTTATTTCTACGTCTGTGCTATTTTTCCGCTAGCTTTACGGGGGTTCGTGGTTTCGCGTGTGTCGCTTATGTTGTCGCTGTTCGAAGCTGTGCAGGAACGGTTCGCTTCTGAAAGCGACACCGTATCGCGCACGAATGCGTCCGATATGGTGCATTAAACGAGTGCATGAGTTACAGGCGTAATTAAAATATCTCGTAAAATACGAGCCATAAATTAATGCTGAAACAAGCGAGCCGTCGTCGGCGTCTTGCACGGCGTTTGCGAAGGTTTGTTTTCAGTTGTTCATGGATGGGAAAGGAATAGGTTTTATGAGATTTTTCCTATCTGAAATTATGTAATCTTTTATGACGAATGGTTTTCTGCTGTCAGGAAATTCAAGAACTGGTAAGTTCTTATATTAAACTTCACGCCTTCAATTGATTGTTTGGTTTGGGGAGGAAATTTTTAGTTGAATTTTTTGTTTGACCCTAGTTTGAACAATTGAAACTCCTCCAAGACTTCATCGAACAAAGGCGAAACCAATGCTAGTTGTGCCCTGAAGTGTTTCGAAAGCATAGTTTACCGAATCAGAACTGCGGTAGCATGATCGTGTCGTCGTCATTGTCGTCACCGCGCTCTGGATCTTTCCCTTCCACCCTCCCCCTTGCCCGTTCTCTTCAGGACCCTTATGCTGCCCCCTTCCGAACAGTCCTTCCTTCCTTTCGTTCTATTGCAAACCCCGTTGTGTGTTGTTGAAGTTGGCATGAGTACCCAGCTTGGTTGGTTTTGCAAGCCAACATACTTTTGTTTTGTTCTCCTCCGCGGTCGTTCTTTTTTAGTGCAAAAGATCCCTTTTTTCCAGCCACACGGCACGGAGGGCACGTTGGAACCATAATTTATACACGGTCACCGGCACGGTCGACCCTTCGATGCCATTGTTCTCCCGACGCCGACGGAGTTGGAGTCGTAACGGCGATTATTGTGTGAGCGTGTGCTTCGGACGGATTGGTAGAGCACAATTTAAATAAATTGATAAAATCTTATGCAACTGCCGCCTGCTAGCGAGCAGAACTGTTAGCAGGACCGCTGAGGGCATGTTCGAATCGATTTCTAAAAGACACCTCGCAGCCGTTAAAAGTAGTCGACGGCGGGGATAGAACCTGGAGGATTGGCCGCTTTCGTGCGCGCGGTTCCGCTCGAGTTCTGTTCGCCGAACTTGTCAATTGTCTCCACTTTACACCCTGTTCCTCGTCTCGTAGGTCAGTTACCAGCTTCCAATCCATGTGAGCTGAGGTTATGCTACCGATTCGAATGGGTTCTCCGTTTTCTTCTATGCTCGCTCCGACTCCGGCACAAAGTTCTTGCCTGAACGGGCAGAAATAATTAGTCTTCAATGTACAAACAAATGATCTAATGGCTGAACGTTGTTTATGATTATGAGCCAATCTTGATGGAGCAATTGCACCAACACCGAGAGCCCTTCGGAACGTGTGTCACCGTTGGAAAAAGGCGCGCGAGCGAGAGAATGGAAGAATGGACAGTAATACGGCAGCCATTAAGCAGCTCGCTCGTTGTTATTAATGGTCATTGGATGCACATTACGAAGTTCTGACCGTAAAATACAGCCATGACTTTGGCCTGCTTCTCTATTGTTTAGTTTAGTGGCTGAGAATGGGTTAGTGAGACGATTGCAACAAATAAATTGCATCAGAAATGCCGATTGCAGATCATTTGGTAAATGTTTCAATCCTCGATTTGAGGAAGGTTTATAAATTTGTTACAGTTTCAAAAACGTCAAGAAATATTTAAATATTATAAGGTAAGCTAGAGTCTTGTTCTTTTCAACAATTTGTTTCTTATTTTATCAGTCGTATGTTTTCAAAATGACTCATAAACGTGGTTTTGTGGCCATTTCCGACAACTTTTCCCCTTTATTTGCGCAGAGTGCAGCAGATGAACTGCGGTTCAGCGCACAGACAGAGTTACAACAATGCAGAGTCTTTATCTTTACGCCCATTGCGACCATACGGTGCAGGCATGGCAATATTGCGGAGTTGGCTAAAAGCCTTACGTCCCGTAATATCTTGTACAAACAGTTGATGGACCGAGGGCGGAAATGAAAGATATTACATATTGCATTTAGCAATTGCTAGGACAAGTTTTCTCGCCTGGTGTTTCTTTGTAATGTTCACGGATTGGGGGTTGAGGAAAGCGAGTCATTTCTTTTGCGGTTTTCTTTGTTGAACAAGCTGTTGCGCTGTTCGTCCCAAAAATGGAAGAGACCAGTATTCAAGGTGTTGATGGTCCTTGCATCACCCAATGTGGAGTTGATGAGATGCTTTGCGTTAATTATGGGTGGAGAAATGGCAATGATATTCATGAATTATTTACAAAACAACAAATGATTCAAGATTTTTTAAATTTATTTTTAACGAAACATATTTTAAGACGGGAAACATGTAAATTTCAATATTTTCGCATATTTTAAGTGGAAAATAATATCATTATTGTTGTTCTCTTCTATCGCCACAGATTTAATGGTTACTGCCAATCGTTTTACGGATCCAAACGTTACTTCGTATTCCCGAATGCTGATCGATGTTTCTGGAGATCAACTTCTGGTTGGAGCAAGGTAAGTTAGAGTGATATAAACTTTACGTAACAAAACAAAAAAGGTCCCCTTTTGACGAGGTTTTGCACGTCCATTTGGGAAACGTTAAAAGGGGGAAACAACCGTCTCGCTATTCATCGGAAATAAAGATGTTGAAAGGCCCGGAAAATGAGCCACGATCCGTATCACAAGTGGACCCTCGAGACCATATTGTGCGCCACAACTCGGACGCTCTGGACGCTATCTGGAAGCTGTAACTCCTCCCACTGCAAGCGAAATCTCGGCCTTCCTCCGGCATGTCCGGCACTCCGGTCGCAATCTACGATCGTTTAATGAACGATGAAAGATCGTAATGACCACGAGAAAGTTCACGAGAATGCAAAAAAAAAACGGTTAGGTTTTTCTCCACTGGCAGCAGCAGCTTTTCTGTGCACGCTTCCTTCAAGACTTCGGAGGCATTTGTCTGGCAGGTTTTCTTCCTTGGTTTTTGGCGGCCATTCTTCGTCCATCACCTGGAGACGTCGCGTCTGGGCCCCTCGAGGGGGTTTTCGAGGCTCTCGCCATATGTTCACGCCGCAAGGAACACGCGCTTCCATGTTGCCCCGACCGTCTAATGGTCATTGGCGGATCGATTTCATCGATCGTCATCCCCTGGACCGGAACGGAACGTCCCGAGCAGCGTTAGAGCAGCGTTTAGGTGCGCGTTGTTTTTCTCACTCCGTTCTGTGAATTGGGACGGGTGAGTCCGTGGAAAGTAAAAGGTCTCCCTCCGGTGCAGTCCCACGCCCCCACACCGTTCCTCACACCCGACCCATCAACTCAGTGTGGAAGGTTCCGCTGGTTCGCGCGTATGATTACTTTCATTTCACCTTCCGGTCATAATTATCGATGCGAACAATGATCTTTCCGCAGCAGCTCTGGCACCTCTACTTCGTAGCCAGGGGGGGGGGGGTTACGAGCGATCTTTTTTCGTGATCGTGGGAGGAGAAGAAGAAATGGAACCCGGAACAGCCGCTTGGTCCTCGCGCGTGTGTGCAAGAAATGGGGAAAGAAAACGCCCGCGGGCAAAACTGAAGAGACTCGACTTCGAAGACGAACTTTCGACACCCGAGTGTCGTGAGGATGCCGTTTTAATGACGCGCCCCAAACCGTCTCCGTGTGCTGCACCACTCGTGTATGTGTGCCTTCGATCTTCGTTCGATGTTGTAAGACTTTTCCCGTTTGCGATAGACACAGTCGGACAGTGTCTTGGCAAGTCTTCGTACGCGAAAGAAACGTTTCAAACGCAGGAGATGTGAATAAGCTTTTCTCACCAAAAGGATCATTGTCTCACGAGATTTATTCTCATCACACACTAGCCGACTAGGTGGGGAAATCCTGACCTTCGTTGTTTTCGTTGGTGAAAATAGGAAATTATTTTTCCAGCTCGAAGATAAACAACCTTTAACCTTGAAAAAGGGATAATTTTGGCCTGACCAGTTCCTCTTGGTTTATGACTTGAAAGCGCATCATCATTAGTGAAAGCGACGTTTAATTTCCCAAATATCTTTCTCCCAAAACACAGTAAAATAAAAAGGCTCCAAACATCCCCTTTCGTTGGTGCAGACTCCTGCAGCACGAACGTTGGGAAAGAAATACCAAACCGATCACATTACAGAATATCCCTCTCGCAAAAAGTGAACGTTTCGCGACTCGGAAAACATGCAATAAACGGGGGATGCACTTGCTCAAAACGAAAAACCAAAAAACCCCGGGCATAATTGGCACCGTAAGTCATAATTCGAAGATCGCAGGATCGAAATGCAGCAGTGGTAGTGGTGGGCCGTTCTTTCCCTCCCCCGAACCCAATAGCGAAGGTGATAATGAAGAAACTAATTTACCGAAATGGAAAAGAGAGTCGTCGTTTTTGGCAATGCGATGCTACCGGGACCTTTCAGCGCAAGACGGTGCACATTCTGCACATCCACCACCCATCTTCAGCCCTCCTGCCTTGTCGAGTTTGGTTATTGTTAACGATTGGTTTTGGTTTTATTTTCGCCTCCCATTCCCGATACACAAGTGGAACGTTGTAAAACGACAATTTTACATTCCGAAATGCGGCGGTTATTTTAAGTAATTTCGAGCATCCTTTTCTTTTGTCCATTCCGGGGATGGAAATGAAGAGAAAGCGCGCCGGTAGGATTTGCGCCGTATTGTGACTTTCTCGCTCGGTCCTGCGGTCCATTAAAGGGTCACCATTTTTATGAAATGAAATACTCGTGGTGCTGTCGAAAGAGTTCTTTTTTTTGGGTGCGAATCCTTTCTCCTGAACGGCTTGCAGGATCCCGTTACGATTTTACTTGAAGGGAAAATTGTGCTAAAGGTACGGATGTGTGTTTATTTTTTTGGTGATCGATGTGGTTGACAAGATTGCTTTCCAAATGTGCGATTGCCTCTGGTAACGGGAGGGGAATCAATATTTGATAGGAAACTATCCGCCAAAGGTACGCGATGTTGTTTTATATCGCAGGACAAATTCAACTCCAAAAAGCTTCCGATTGGAGAACCGTTTTTGCTCTTCGGTATTTATTAAAACGGTTGACATAACGGTTGACGTTTGGTTTCCGTTTCGTACACCAGCGTTTGAAACCGTCGAACGGCGGTAGCTTTTGAAGTGAAAATTCAATCGAACCGAAATCGGGCCGAGAAGGTCGACAAGGTCGCATACCTATCGCCATAAAGATGGCGTACGTATTGGAAGCGAAAGGAAGCACCATCGTATCGTCGCCGTATCGCCTTAAGTGGGTTAATTTTGCTCACGCTGTTTTGTGGGGGGTTTTTCGAATGTTTCCGATCGAAGTTTGCCCCTGGAGCTGGCTTCCCACCGGTGTAGGCCGTCGTCAGAGAGTGTCCGTAATTGAAAAGTAGATCGTCAAATAAACGATATCAATCCACTTTTATTTCGGTGGGGTCTCGGAGATAACAGTTTGGAAAAAGAAGCTAAAAAAAAGCAAAGCACTCTCGACGCTCTTGGAACGCAGCATCTTGGCGAACCACGAGTTTGATATTCGAGTCGGTGTGTGATAAGAGGCAGTTAAAAAGAACCCCCTAAGTAACGGCGACACAGGTTGGTCTGGTTTTCTTTTTATTTCCTCTCGTACAAAAGACATCAAACCGAGCGAGGTTGCAGTTTGGAAGATTTCAGGCTTGTTGAACCGAGTGGTTCGGTGGAAACTGCAGTCGTAGTGTCCAATCCAATGTGACAAGAAAACAAGTCCAAAGGGGTTAAGAAAGACGAGATAAAAATATGAGCACTTTTACCTCCCGCAACACACGACGAGAAAAAAAGACAGTGAAGATAACAACAGCAGCGTTTAAAAGTGCAGCAGTAAATGCCATGCGCTGGGGGAAAAGATGAAAAACGCGACGTGCGTGCGCTGGAACATTGCGCCCGTGGTCGAAATCCTTTCCTCTCCGCGTTCACGGTCACGACACGGTGTTCGGGTTTTTCGGTTTGCTTACGACGAAAAACAACCAAACAACGACGCCACACAAATAAAATCAACTGCCAGGGTCGGGGCCGGTCGTAGTAAAATTATTTGCCCGTCCGAAACATGCACTTAGCTCAATATTAAACGCTGAAATAATTGTCACTATAAACGGTGTATTTATGGTCGACGTTAACACGCACGCGCGTGTGTGTGTGGGACGGTTTTGGATTACTTTACGGCGCTTTTGTTGCGAGCGTTTTAAGCGTTTCGGATCACTTTTCAGTCCGGAGGTGTGGTTTTTCATTTTTGTCTGGCGTGCGGGAAAGGAGTCTCGCGATTGTGTGTGCTTAAAACTGCGGCACGATTGCCATCAAGCACCCGCTTAATTGGTGTAAAAGGTCAATTTCTTTTTTAATAAACTTATGCGCGCACGGACCCGGTAGTGAGGCCGAAAGGGGAACGCTTCGAACCCAGTAGGTTCGCACAAAATTCGGACATCAAAGTGGACATTTCGAGACATTTAAAACACATCACTTAGCCTATCTGTGAACATCGCAGATGAAACACGATACAGTCCGGGACAATTAAGCGGCGCGCACTACCTTAACGCTGTCAAATAGCGCCCAAATTAAGATTATGAAAGTCGTTGACAGCGCTTGATGATGAATTTGCATCGACAGATAGTCACCCTTGAACAGCGATGCCTAGGTCCGGCTCGAGCGCCATTGAAAGTCCGTTTTCAGTGTCAAGGTATTAGCGGCTTAGGTTGATGAAGGAAATTTAGGAAGAAAAAGGAAACAAAGTATATTGTAATGCGCGCGATCGTATCGAACATTTCGTATCGCATTTGACGGGCTCCTAAAACTTTCTCTCCCGATCTCTGATTTGTCCCCATCAAACATGGTAAGGTGTGGCAAGTTTCGCGAGGGGGATGCCGGAGAGAGTCGGGGAAGTAAACACAACTGTCCCCTCGGACTCTTCCACAATGATCAATCGTGCACGGCATCTTTCCGTAGATGGACATGGAGCTGTAGCGAAGCGTACTCCCGGATTATGGCCTTTTTGGCCCGTTCCTCCCGCGAAATAAACAACTGTCAATTTTTATCTACATCATCGCGTCCGGGGACGGTGACGCTCATATTCGCCATTTCTGCACCGGAGAGTCATGACAGTGACCGTCTATTTTCTTCGCCATCAGCGCCTGTGAGGAAGCTGCTCCTTCACCTCTTTCTATTAGCTGCACATGTTTCGCCCCGAACTAAGCATCAGCTCTGGGCATAAACTTTAGAAAGGAAATATTTTCAAGCTATATAAACGGAAGCTGACGAGGCGGTTGCGTTCCACTTGCCGAAACGTCGCCAATCTTTTGGCCTCAACGCTTTCACCGAATTCGATACGGATTGGAATCTAATAATTGGCAGGCGGATGAGTTGGCTCGCTTGTCAAACCTTTCCGTCCGACCATCGATACCCCTTCGAACGGCACATGTTTTCCTTCGGAGAAGTGGACCCTTCTAATGGCCACGATGATTCCGCAACAAGCGTTATGTCCATTGATGCGTTGGCGAATTTGGCGTTTGATCTGTTTTCGGCCAGCGTCGGCGTTGGCGGCATCACCGACCAAGCGGTTTTGCGCTGCACGTCCCGAAGATGGACGGGATTAGGTCAACCGGATCCACCCAAGAGGTCTGTTCAGATCGAACCGGCTTTGCGGCATGCACTTGTCATCTCGTAATTAGAAGAGAATGCCGACTTAAGACGCCAGAGAGTCCGCGGGAAGACTCTCGGGAAGGGTGCTTTTCGGTTTCCGTAAGGAGCTCTAGAAAGGAACTCTCCACTTCATCGAAGGGTTCTTTCGCTCGCGTTCCACAAAATGACAATGAATCGTTTGAATCTCATTAGTAGTCCCCGGGTCCGGGCCTTCAACCGTCGATGGCAGGCGATGATTGCGATGAGTTTTTAATTGGATTCAGCTTTGACCCCTCCTCCTTCCTCGCGCCACGGGCTTTGTCGTAGGTCCGAGCGCTGAGTGGATGAGATTATCGCATCATTTATCAAACGGTGCGAAAAAAAAAGGGTGAAAGAACTACGTCGAAAGGCGAGTAGAAGAACGGCCAGCGTTTGATGGACGATCTTCAAAAGTCTCGTAGCGGGCCGGACTCACTGGAAGGGCCACTCGAGAACGGTGGACCAAGCACACCGACCAGACGACGGGCTGATGAGCTGAGAGCACTCAACGGCGAACCGTTGTTTCCGTTCCCGTTAGCCTGTCAAATCTGGCGCTGAATCGATCGCTCTGTTCGACGTGGCTCCGATGATCGCCGGTTTTTGTTTTGCCAACCAGACGCTCGAGGTCTTCGATCACACGAATGTCACTCACGAAATCCGCTCCGCCAGAAAATGGCCACTTTTGCGGGGAAGTGAACCCCGGGAACGCGTTTCATAAATTTTTCGATCCCATTGCGGCTCGCATGTCTACTCGCATAGTCGCACAAATTATCCATTTTGTTACGGTGTTATTTGATTTGATTTGCTTCCATTAAAAGGAGGAGTGAAACCGTTCGGTAGCATGCATACAATTTGGCCGACACACGTTCTTTTTGCAACGAGAAACTAATTAAGGGAGTAATTGGGCCGAACACGCCACATTCTCGGGGCTCACCACCAGAAAAACCGATCTCTGGAGCAACATTTCGTGCCATTCGGCCCCACAAAGTCCAGCCCCAGAAACAGTAATCCTCGGTTTCGTGTACCCTTCGCATCCAAACTGCTTCCGTTTTGTTCTGGTTGTAGCAGCCGGAATGGTGTTAAAATCCGAGTTCGAACGAGGAACCATGCGGAGCCTTAAAGTAACGTAATAGCCACGATCGTTTCCCGGGTGGAAAAAGTGAGGTTTCCTAATTAATTAGTAACACTTGTATTTTGTTTTCGTTTTTGCGTGCCAGTAGTTTGACAACGGGATACTCTCGAATTGCAAAAGCACATGCCGAGCGCCGCCACATCGACGTTGCTACATTTACCGAGTGGTTTTTCTTTTGGCATGGGGGGTTTTGTTTTTCCCTGCTTGCAATTTGTCGTGCAGTGCAGAAGAACCGTGTGAAGGCTTGGCTTGCTTTTGGCATGTCTCACCATGGCCGAGTGGTGGCGGTTTTTTTTCCCCCCCGAAAATGCATGTTATTCGATGCCGGCCACTTCGGTTTCGCTCCGGTTTCGGACTCGGCGCAACCATAAGCAGCCCAACAGAGTGCATGTTCTGTGCGTTCGGAAAAGGAATCAGTGCGCCAAAAACCACACCACCATCCTTGACGAAGAGGGCGAGGGGAAAGGAGGGGGAGGAGGAGAAAAAGATGCTGCATGATTCAACGATCCGATGAAGCGTCACCGAAAACCGCGAAACCCTCGAAAAACCGGGCCATGGTGAGGCGGAGCGGGTAAATTGATCGCATCCTGGACGTTCGTCGCTTGACTGCGGTTGCGTGGTTGAAGTCTCCCTGCCTTTACATGCGGTGTACATTATTTACGGTTGTGCAAAAAAAAACATTCCGGTAAGATTTCATGCCCAAAATTATGTCGATGGCGAAAGCATGCAACTAGCTTTCAATTTATGGTCAAGTGCATTGTGGTCGATCGTCGTCGCGAACATGTTGCTTGGACAGGAACGGTTTTCTCGGATGGGACATGCATGCATTTAGATCACGATAAAATTTTTATCAAAAGTTCACACATCAAATGGGAAAAGTTACAAACAAGATGTAAAGATTACGAGCATTACTTTAAACTTCGTTGTGTTTCCGATGTCGCAAATCATGAAGTAATATTAAACGTTACACGCAGTCTTCCTTGTTTTAAACAAGCTTGTTTCGCAGTAAACCGAAACCAATTTGTGCAAAATAAATCCCAATACCCACAGCAACAAAGAACACAGCCCCTGACGGGAGTAATAAATCGTTACTGTAACGAGGAGGCTAAGGAAATCATACAAATTACTTTCACGTAAGTGAACGAGAAGAGTGGGGCAAAATTTTAGCAATATTATTTGGGACCTTGGTTGCCGTTTCCTGTTTTCCTCCGCAATGGTCGACCACTGTGAGGGCAAGCGGTTTTACCTTTTTCGTTACCATCTCCTTGGTCCTTGTGTGTTGGCTTGTATTGTGCTTTGTATTTTCCTGGTAAACATTTTATTGGACCGGAAAGGAAAAACGGGGCAACCTGGAGGGAGAATGGGTGTGTCTTCATCGTTATCAGTTACACCATCGTGACCCCGATGGGAACGGATTCAATTTCGCCGATAACTAACCACCACCTCGCGAAGCTCGTTTGACCTGGACCGGGCTCGTGTGGCTTCTGTGGCTTGTTAATGTACGGATGCAGAAAATCCGACCGTCCTCGAGCGAACCGCATTTCCCACATTCTGGAGCCGGCGTTACGAGGTTAACGACATGGTCATGTGGGACCAAGTTTTGATGTTGGCCAAGAAGTTCAGACGCAAAACAACGAAAACAATAATAACTCCCTTTTGAGGATCATCTTCGCGCTGATATTAAATGAGTCGGCTGTTTGCTCCTAAAGTGCCAAAAACCCCGCTCGGCCCCTCCCACCCTTCACGGTGTGATTTTCCAGCCTTTCGCGGTGGCATTTAACGCTCGGAAGCTCATGCGAGGCAGCTTAATGTGAAGGATATGGTTCATTTCGACGACGGCTGCTTGCGACTGTTATTGACTGCGGCGATATTTTATCCGCGCATAATTAACAGCTCCTTCGTGTCTGCGCCTGCCTTCGGAAAGTAATGTTTCAGTTTTCAGTTCCCAAAAGAGTAAGTATTGCTGGAAGATGGTGGCCACCTGATGACCTGTGCTCCATTAAGGGATGAGTTCAATTTTTCTCGCTTAATTTGATGTGGCTTAATGGGTCCCTCGACTTGAACTCCCTCATGTAATATGATTTTTGAGGATGATAGTAATAACACATTTAAGGGATTTGAATCATGCTGAACAATCATCACGGGATCAGGGGAATAATTTGGGAACGTTCTTGTGGTTTTTGAACACATAAATCCGATTTTTGTTTTGATATCGAAGACTTATTAAATTCATAATTATGTTTCCAAATAGAGAACGGGGATTTGAATCCCATCTTTAAATTCTAAATGGTGAATTTACGCTTAAATTATTGTAAAATAGATTGGGACCTTAAAAAAAACAAATGAGTAAGTATAAGAGTTACTAGATGACACAAAGATTTGGATCTTAAAGGAGATTCGAGTTCTTATTTTTGATTTGTTTCGGAGCAGCTCTTTTACTCACTCATTTACTGTTGGGATACGAATCGCTGCTAAAGTTTCGCGAGTTGACTTGAGATTCAAATCACAAAAGAGTTACAAAAATTATTCCTAAAGAGTCATAATTGAGTTATGCTCTATTTACTTATTCTTTCTTTTTCATAAATTGCAGTAATACATTTTTTACGATGATTATGAATGTTTCGTTTGATGTTTAACATCTTTCAACGCTGAAATCTAGGTAACAGTTCCAAACATTGGGTCATTCGTGCTGATTATTGACTGATCAAGCTCGAGTTTGATAGCGTTTATTGACTTAACGAAAACGTTAACCACCGACAGCGCGAATTCGAGGCGTCGTGTCATTTCGGCGATCACCACCGGTCAGCTGCTGATGGTTGGTATTTCTGCAGCACTCGGGCGAATCGATTGCACAATCCACGATCCCGCGGACCCACAAACCTCTCCCCAGGGGCCCCTTCCTTCCAGCCTTTTCCCGATATGTCGATATTGATGATATAATTCTCGTTAGCACCAAAACCACTCGTTGTAGGAGATATCTTGATTTGGCATTCGCTTGGGGTGCAAAGAAATTGATTTGTGGAAGGAAAAAACCGAGGGAGAGAAAAATCGAAATAACGAAAATAGAGCCCGGGACAACCCTCAACCCCCCTCGGGGGCACCGGGATTTCATTCGCGATCGACGGTAGCGTTAGCCTCGCCGCTTTCCGATCGAACCGTTTCGCCCGAAGTTTGAAACATCTCCAACAGACCTACTTTCGATTTCATTTTCACCGCCATTCTCCTGCCGATCTCCTGGCGCTCCCTTTCAGTTGCTGTACGGTTTTGAAGGCGAAACCATTCTTCTAGGTTGCTTTTTTCTCGCACTCCGTTTTCATTCTCCAGAGCTTCGCACTGCAACCGTGCTACAGTGTGCCCTACTGCAGAATTGACTAATATTTTGATATTTAGGAAGCCTATAATTTGCGGCTGCAGAGTAATGGCCGCTGATAGACAGCGAAAGGGAGAATAATGACGTCTGCGGATGGCAAAAGGGGTGGAGTGTCTTCGGGGAGGAGATGGACGGTTGTGGTGTTTGGCATCACAAATGGCCTATTCGGTGCATCTGTAACTCTACCGCGAGAAGTTACCGCTGGCGAACGATGTTTTTCATAACGATCGTTTAGTGAGTGGCCCAACGTAATGTTTATTAATTCTTGTGTTAATTTGATATTTATCACCTCTAACACTTCGCTTAAAAGTGATAAAAATGTTGCTCGCTTTGATGCCGTCTGTCATATTTAAATAATTTTATAACTCACCGTGAGAGACAGGGAAAAATCAATTAACTGATTGCAACGTTTACGGCACGAGCTGTGATTGGAGGGTACTCGACGCCAACGCTCCAGCGCCTCGGCGGCACACGATGGATGGCAAATTTTCTAATAACACTCCAGCATCGAAACGAGCCACCCCGAGCCGCCATCTGTTGTTGGCGTTGGCCGTGTTGGCACGCTGTCATGATCGTTACCGTTGCGGTGGTTTCGCCTTAAGATGCCATTCGAGTGCATGCAAAATACGCAACTCATCCGACATCGTCGTTTAGTGATTTTTTACTCTTGCAAATGGCGAGTTTTTTTTCTCTTGTTTCCAGTGAAAATAAAACCACCCCCAGCTTTTTGCGATGATCCTATCATATCCTGTTTTGTCTGTTGTTTTTGTTTTCGACTGCTGTTTACTCGATCTCCAAAGTTGCCTGCTGGGGCGGAACCACATCGAACCACGTGAACGACTTTTTTGTGTGCCCTGTCGAGGTTGAATTTCTTTCCTCCCTCAGATCGGTGCAGAAAAAGTTCCACAACTCGGAGGTTTCGATGGTTGCAGTTGCAATAATACGTTTTTTTTTTCGCTTCGGTTTTCACCTTTGCCGTCTCTTGCATCGATCGAGTTCGCCTCTCCTGCGGTGAGTATGTTTTACTTGGAGTTGGTCGTTGTTGGTGCTGCCACCGGTTGCCGTTGCAGCGCGCCAGCTTCGGGTTTTTGACTTGCTGTTTGCTTTAACGTGTCAAAGAGTAAACGGCTCCTGCCACTTGGCCGCACCGCACCGAGACACACTCATGATCGAATCCGTACGAAATCACATGTTCGCCGGTCGCCGCGGCCATCTGTTGGGATTTGTGTTAATTTATCAGCCCCTGATAGCGTCCGATCGGTCGATGTTTTGATGAATGTTTTCGATAGCGCACAACTGATACGGTGCCCGATCGGTCGAGGCAGATAGGGCAGCACGAGTGCAGGGTTCGCCTTTGTAAGCCGGTCGAACGATTTGTCAATCCAGAACCAGACGCACTCATGGTGCGGGCATTCGTGTTCCACTTCGGTTGTTTCATTTTCTTCGTTTTCCGCGAGTGCGGGATTTAATGGCGATTTAATTGAAATCGATTATGCAGCGGGCTGGTTGCGAAAGTTTAGCTAATGGATTTTCCGAGCCGTATGAGTAATGCGTACATCTGCAATGTTTGTTTTATTTTCTGGAAGGGAATTGCTATTTATAAAATCTTATTTATCTTTTCAAAATTTGTTTCATCATGAAATTTTAATGCAATGCCAAAGAAAGAATTCTTATATAAAAACTATTTGTTCAAGGCATAATTTGTGATTTGTAGTGTTAAAAGTCACTGCCATGTCGCCTGTAGCAGATTCAATGGCAATCTGCCGCCATACCACCATCATTAATCGTTGCGATCGAGTAATCCGCGGCACGAGCAACGAAAAGGAAAGCGAACGCGACCGCGAAGCTAGTGAAAATAGCAAAACGATGCAAAAACGCCAGCAAATCGCGGACCATCGCATCCATCGCATCGTTCACCTCCTTAGGCTCGCCCGGACGAAACACATGTTTTCTTGATAGTTTATGACCTTACACGAACTAACAAAGTGGAAGAGGAGACGAAATTACAACACAGAAAAGACAACAACAGCAAACAAACACAAGCGACGAGTCCGCGGTATCGTTTGGTACTCGGTTTAGCCGTTTGGCAACGAAAGACTTGGACGAAAGTAAAAGCGACGAACCTCGCACACAAATCTCCGGTTCGCGCGCTTCCCCGCGTCGATGTCACTGTCGATGAAAGATTGGGCTCAAATGTATCGTTTCTTTTCGTTTTCCTTCTGGCTGTGGATGGGTTTTGCGAAACCCACGGTGCGGTGGCCCACCGTGGTCGAGGAAAACGATGCAGTTCGGGCGGTCTCCGGTCTGTTATAAATCATACCGTGTGACATGGTAAATTAATAGTTCGCGAGCGTTTACCTTTGCCTGATGGCTGACCTATGTTGACAATGATACGACCCGATGGTGAAACGAGGATGCGTAAGGATTTGTGCGTAAGGATTGTGCGTTCAAGGGCAGGCGTCGAAATCGGGTTTTATTTTTCCACCCGTATGCGACATTTACCGGTGGCAGATGGTTAAATGAGTGGTCATTACTCACACCGTGAATTGTTGCCGGGGGTTTCGGTTTTCTGTTCGTCTCGTTCAGAATCCAAAAAAGGCTATCGCGAAACGCACCAGCATTCCTCACGCCATGCAGCGACCATCTGGATCAAGGCTGGCCGGCAGAGAATCGCTGATATGAGTTGTTCGAAAGTTGACCGGATTGATAGGTGTTTTGTGCTGCCGGTTTTTTCCCTGCCGTGGGTGGTGGATTTTCCGCCGGCAGGTTGTCAGTTGGATCCTGGGGATCTTTTGCAGGGCGAGCTGACGGATGGCCGTGGCCAAACGTCTCAAGGTCTTTAAACGGTGGTATTAAATAAACCATT